>JARHVA010005232.1:532500-627500 GCA_037957365.1 Torreya grandis | reverse complement strand
TAAAATATTTTTCGCATTTGAAATATATATCTTAAGAGATGCCTTGAAGGTATTACAAGTGCCTTTAAGATATCACCTAGTAGTGACTTATGTGTAAAGGAAAATACCACTTGTTCCTTGAAGGATAATTCCACTCTTGTTCCTATTTGAAATGTATCTCCTAGGAGATACCTTGAAGGATAAATCCAATCTTGTGCATGTTTTAAAGGTATCTCCTAAGAGACAAATTGAAGGTAATATATGGGCCTTCAAGCAACACCCGTTAGTGCCTTCTGTGTAAAGGAAAATACCACTTGTTCCTTGAAGGAGAAATCTACTCTTGTGCCTATTTGAAATGTATCTCCTAGGAGATACATTAAAGGGGAAATTTGATATTGTGCATGTTTGAAAGGTATCTCCTAAGAGATAAATTTAAAATATTATAGGGGAATTCAAAATATGACCCAGTAGTGCCTTCTATGTAAAGTAAAATTCTACTTGTTCCTTAAAGGAGAAATCCACTCTTATGCCTATTTGAAATGTATCTCCTATGAGATACCTTGAAGGGGAAATCCACTCTTGTGCATTTCTAAAAGTTATCTCCTAGGAGATAAATTTAATGTATTACAAGGGCCTTAAAAATATCACCCAATAGTGTCTTTTGTGTAAAGGAAAATTCCACTTCTTCCTTGAAGGAGAAATCCACTTTTGTGCCTATTTTAAAGGTATCTCTTAAGAGATACATTAAAGGGGAAATCAAACACTATGCATGTTTGAAAGGTATCTCATAGGAGATACCTTGAATTTATTACAAGGGCCTTCAAAATATCATCCAGTACTACCTTTCATGTAAAGGAAAATTGCACTTATTCCTTAAAGGAGAAATCTAATCTTGTGCCAATTTGAAATGTATCTCATAATAGATACCTTCCAGTAAATGGGAAATACACTCTTATTCATGTTTGAAATACACTCTTATTCATGTTTGAAAGGTATATCCTAGGGGATAAATTTAAGGTATTATAGGGGTATTTAAAATATCACCCAGTACTACCTTCCATGTAAAGGTTCAAAGGTATCTCCTAGGAGATACCATTGAGGGGAAATCCACTCTTGTGCTTGTTTGAACGGTATCTCATAGGAGATACCTTGAAGGGAAAACCCACTCTTGTGCATGTTTAAAATTTACATTCTAGTATATATCTTGAAGGTATTAAAAGGGCCACTAAATTATCACCTGATAGTTCCTTCCATGTAATGAAAAATTGCACTTATTCCTTCAAACAATAGATAAGAACCAATATTATAGAAGCAGAGTAATGAAATAATAGAAAATAATAAATATCACTCAATTTGACATAGAAAAATATATCTTCTTTAATATGGGTTGAAAAATACCATACAAAAGTCCCAAATAACATAATATACAATATTCAACCTTCCTATAAAAGAGCCTATTAAGGTCATGAAATGAAAATAAACAAGTGTTGCTACTTTTATTCTTGAACTAACTATTATAATGGTTTCTCTAGTTCAAAACAATTATATAAGATCTATCCATTTACAAAAGGAAAGAGCCTTAATTATGTAGGTGAATTAGTTTCTTGAGATAAAGACACCTAGAACTAGGTACTTTAGAAAATGATGACGTCATTACAACTAACTAGGGAGCTCTAGTTTATGAGTGTAGTTTGTCTTTAAAATATCAAAAACGATGCAATTGTAATGCCTTATGATGCATATGTCCCTTAGGATAAGTATGGTTTTGACATGAATCTTCTTCTTGAATCACCTTTGTAATGACGTTAGAAGATGTGGGTCCACTCCCCCTAACCAATGACACTACTTGAAGTTATGACAAAATAAACCTACCTTGAGCAAGCATTGTGTCCCCACGTGCCGAGATGGTGCTATTGATGTGTGAGCTAGGAATATTTTTATATAGAATTGGAACTAAGATGTGACATGGTAGTAGTGGGACAAGCTAAGACTGACCAAAAATAAAAAAGGGAACCTGGGAAAGAGGAAGCCACTATACCATCCACCAAACTCACCAAGCACATCCATGATACAAGCTAGTTATGCCAAAAATTCAAAATGTGGATTATGATCCATAATTCTAGATGACTTGAAGGGGAATATACCTACATATGGAAGAACCCAAAATTTCTAATTTTTTAGAGAAGTTAAGGAAAATCTCTAAAAGTATAAGGCCCACCAAATTTAAAACCTCAAAAGAGTAACCTGAAAAGGCATCCCACTCCTCTATGGGATAAGTAATTTTCTTCAGAGATTTAAATGTTCTATCCACATTGAAAATCTCCTTGAAGGAGATGTTACTCAGGTGTTTTCATAGTGTTAGTGTCTAATATTCTAGATGGGCAAGAGGTTATAATATGGTCTCCACTTTAGATAAACATGACACTTGTCTGATAGTTGTGAAGATGGTCTAGTCATTATTATTCTTCTTTAATAGCTCTTTTATTTTGTCCTATAAGAGGATGGTGTTGTTTACAAGGAATGGAGATGGGATTCCAAAATGGACCAACTATTTGATGCACATATTCTAGATTGCTTCATTTAGGGCATCTAGAGATGCCTTGCATTTTGATGCTACCTTATTGTAACTCAAAAATTCATTCACCTTCATTGTTACCCACCTTCATTCAACCAACCCTAATTATTTAAGTTTCATGAATGTTGTGCTATAAATATTCTCAATGAGGTACTCAAAAAATTGAACCTTTTTGGACATAAAGGCAAGAACCTAGTCTATGGACATACTCCCCTATGAGTTCAACCACTATGAGTCTATAATGAGCCCAAATGCTAGATTTAAGTTTGTAGGCATGATTTTGATCCTCTCCTACTATGATACATAAAATTAATAAACCATGGGGAGACTACAACTTGGGAGTGGGTAGCGAGGTCATTCTTCAGTTATTGTATTTCTTGGTCTTTGGTTGAGGATTCCTATTACATCTACTATTGTAATTATAACTATGCACTTATATAGTCCAAGAGACTCTTGTTGATTTTTATGAGCTCTAGTTATTTCTCTTACTATGTATTTTCTATGGCCTAATTCTCCTTCTTTGGATGTCTAACTCGATCTCCATATTTACCAACTTGAATTTGTAATTAGGCCATTTGATCAGATTTTGCCTAGAAGTTTGCATTCATAAAACAAATTTATGGGTTAAACCTTATTTTAGTAAGCTCTACATCTTTGGCCTTGGCCTTTATTTTGAGGTGGTCAATAGAATCTTTCACCCTTGATATTTTTAGCTTTGTCTTATCTAACTAATAACCTATTTCGATATAGTCCATAGTGATGAATTTATGTGTTTCCTCCATTAATTTGACTTGACTACTTGGGGTTCCATATGTGTGATCATTAGAGATTATTGTGTTGGGTTAAAGAATGACTATATGTGAGGAAATACCATGGAATTATCCATATTTATTCTTCTTTTCTTTTTCTAAACCTCCTAGGTTCTTCTTGTACATTCAAAATACTAATGGAACTACTTTTAAGATTGAATATTTTTCCCCATGAAGTGGAATCCCTAAGCTAGAATGAAAGGAATGGTCACTTACTATTATGAAGTAGTGGATGTTTTTCCCCTAGGGATGAGTGGGTGAAGGGTAAGGATGGAAGGCAATAAATGGTGGGAGGTTATCAAGAGGAGTGGTGGTAAATTGCACCATTATGGGTTTTGATGTTTTGGATGAGGGTGGGGGATTAATAAAATGTGAAATAGAGGTTATTGGTTGGGTAGTAGAGAGTGATGATAGCTTAATAGAAACTATAGATGGTAAATATGTAGTGGAGGCTATAGTATTAGAGAGAAAGGGGTGATAAAATCGCACTTTTCTTTTAGTGGAAGGATTGAAGCTTGTGACTCAGAGATAGATTGTGATGGCTCTACTTCAAGTTGGCCTGAAGAGGCACTCTACTACTAGTGGGTGGTTGGGTATGGATATAGGGGATACATCTAAGGTATGGACTTCTAAATCACCACAACTTCCTCCTCTTCCTCTAGAGGGGTGTCTTCTTCCTCTTGTAGTAGGGTGTCCTCTTCTTTTGATTCTTCAACTAAGAATTATCCTTCTTTTAGGTCCTCCATTGCATGGTGATCCCAAAGTTTCTTGAATGCATCATTTGTGTCCATGTCTTCAAAATTTAGCCCTAAATTATTGATTTCCTACCTATATTTCCAATAGTAATCTATATTCTCATTAACCTAGCCCCTCTAAATGAGTTACACTCTTATTCCCCTTGTAATTTTGTTCATGAGGTCAACCTCTTCAACCATTTTATAAAAGGACTCCTATAGCTTATGGGTACACAAAATCTTAGATATATCCACATAAGATTTGATGTCCTTGACCAATGAATACCTTTTCTCTTTGAGGTATGGTCGAGGCTCATGAGAAAATATAGTGATAGTTTTCATGGAGGCTATGTGACCAACCAGATCATAGTTCCATTGGTTTTTAGTTTGGTCAAGGTCTAGCTCTACTAGCTTGAGCTCAAGTAGGTGCCCCTATGAACTTTTCACCATTGTGATGCCTCCCTTTGTAAAGGGGGTGACATAGATGGCCTTTTTTTGTGGCCTATGCTATAAAATGAGTCTACTACATCAAGCTAATGAGCCAATTCTAGGGACAGGGTCTTATATATGAGTAGGCATAGGACTTTTAATGGTTCCACATTAAATTTGTCGACCTTGATGAATGTTAAATTGGACCTAAAAAATTAATTAGATAAATTTTTACCACCAATGATCCATGACCTCTAGCTATCTATCATTATGAAAATGATGGTATCCTGACTAAGGTCAATGAGGACAAAAGATAGGAAGGACTATAATTTTTTTAATAATCTTATGTGAATGATAAGATGTGGGTCCACGTGGAGATAGGGTTTACAATGTTTTGATGGGTGACCATTTCAATCGTGTTGATATAAAAATATCGAGAGAAGAACTTGAAGTTTTAGTACATAAATAGGTGGAGGAGGAAGGAGGAATACCTAAAGATACTATGTGCTAAGAAAATCACCATCTCATTATGAATGGTGATGATAATGGTGCCCAAAAATTCCATATTTTAATATTTTTATTTTCTTTTAGTCTTCAAAAGGGAGACTATAACTAATTGTAAATCCTAGACATTAGTGTCTGAGTCCATCCTAAAAATGAATTCTAGCATGGAAAGGGCATAATTCATATCATATGTCACAAATCTTGTGAGAGTGACCATCAGATGATGTGGTTCGGTGTAGTTTTTCCAAAGTAATGAATTAAAGAACTCTAGCTTATGAGTATATGTGTCCCAATCATTTTTTAAGATCACTATATTGTAGACATCAAAATTTGGGTCACTCGATAGTCATAACATCTCGCTTATTACATCGAGATTGATGTACACTCTTAGGTGGTTACCTATAATGACAATAGTGTTGGAAACATATCTTTCTTCACACAAGGCAATAATTTAAGTGTATGGGTGTACAAGAGGAACCATGTATTGAGCTAGTGTGGATCTTGAAATCCTATGCTTAAATGAATTGAAGTCATTATCCTAAATTTTATTTATTATGTCGGCATGAGCACCCTCCCTCAAGATTTTTGGGTTCTTGGTTAATTTGGGATTAAATATACCATCTACATAATCAAGGACAAATAAGGGGTCCTTGTAATGCCCCTTGGTGATTCGCTTAATGTTTAGTACTTTGGACTTTGGTTGCATAGGTGTAGAAGAATAAGATTTACTCCTAACAAATGGTGTTGAAGGGTATTTATGACCAAATAATCCTTGATTTCTTTTTTTCATTAGATGTCTTCTACCACTTGATAAACATGTAGAATTTTCCATTTTACAACCCTTTTCAAAAATTATCCCTCTAATCTTAAGGAAGGTGTTGGATACCAACTATGCTCATAATTCTTACAATTCTTGGATCAAAACTATTATATCAATATGATCTTATTTAATTTCTTAGTTAAATTTGAAATTCTTAAGGCATTTAAGTATTCATCATGCAGAGGGGAGAGGTATTTATAGGCTCATTCTTCTAGCATGATCATCACGTAGCCTTTTTGAAGTTGGTTACACAAAAATGCAAAAGGTGACAAACATACTGAAGAAGTGTCTCATAAGATATTTGTGGAAATAATTATGTGCAATCATGAAATATGGAGCACCTAGACATTAATTTCAATGGGAGTGGGCTAGATAGCCATCTATCAGTAGGCCAAGGTGTAGTACCTAGCATGGAATGATAAAAACTTGTGCCAATGGAACTTATTCAAAAGGAAAGAAAAAAATAAAATAAAACAAATGAAAAAAGGGAAACAAAAACAAATAAGGGAAACTAACTATATACAAGGGAAAGGTTGGTAAATTAGTTTAAGTGTTTCAAGTAAATTCTATTTACCATAATTCATAACACATTACCTTCTTTCTCTTCCAAATAAAATGAATTATATTGTATATCTCTAATGATGAAAAATGTTCCTCTTCATAAGGAATCAAAATTTGCATGTTGGCTTGGATTGGTGGTCCTTTGGTCATATTTGAGAACCAAGTCTCTTGGCTTAAAGCCTAGGTATGATGATCTCTTATTGACCCATCACTTGACTGCTTTCTATCAAGTGACCTTTGCATCACATGATTTCCTATCTAACTTCCTCAACTTTGTTAAATCCACTCTTATGTATCTTTGAAATGTATCTCTTATGAGATAAATTGAAGGTATTATAAGGGCCTTCAAAATATCACCCAATAGTGCCAAAATAGGATATTCCACTTTTTGATGCACTTAATGTGCTCCTTATGTCACTAAGCAATAGGGGGAATGTAATAAGCTTAATTTTATGTCCCAAAAGACATAGGGCTTAAGTTTTTTATCCAACTACCACTTGTTTATACAACTAAAAGTAGTACCTTTTGTGTAAAGAAAATTTTACTTGTTCCTTGAAGGATAAATCCACTCCTGTGCCAATTTGAAAGGTATCTCCTAGGAGATACCTTGAAGGGGAAATCTAATATTGTGATTATTTGAAAGGTATGTCCTATGAGATACCTTGAATGTATTACAAGGGCATTCAAAATATCACCTATTAGTTCCTTCCATGTAGAGTAAAATTACACTTGTTTCTTAAAGGAGAAATCCACCCTTGTCCTTATTTGAAATGTATCTCTAAGGAGATACCTTAAAGGGGAAATCCACTATTTTGAATGTTTTAAAGGTACCTCCTATGAGATAACTTGAAAGTATTACAAGGGCCTTCAAAATATCACCCAGTAGTTCTTTCCACATAAAGGAAAATTCCATGTGTTCATTTCAAAGGTATCTATTATGATGTACTTTCAATATTCCTTTCAATTTATGACAAATCCATTCAAATTATCTCTTAAAATATTCTATCAAGGGACTTGTAATTTATTCAAGTCACCCATGAAGGTATTAAACCAACCTTCAAGTAATCTTATAGTAGATATATTGAAGGGCATTGTCATACATATCAATATGTGTTACACATCTAAGACTATCATATCAATCAAGACAAGAAAGAACTCATTCACATATTTTTTCATACTAAGAGTTATTAAATCATACAACCAAATAAATAAGCCTAATTACATAAGAATTGGAATTAAAATACACAAAAACTTGAGTTGACAACTAAAATTACTCCTGCTCTTATATATTGAAAATTCTCTAACCCTTAAAAATAGTGGGTTACATGTGTTTAAATAGACTTAGTGAAGGGGTCACCTCATCTTCTAAGTCCATGTGAGATAGGCTATATGTCCTAGTTATAAATTTAGTTCTAGCTATGGAAAAAACCATAGAGAGTTATCTTACAACTATTAATAACTTAAGTTAGCCTTTACAAAAGTCATGCATTGTGTGCATGTTTATAAAAATGAATAGGCAACTTTACAATATGGTTCAAACTATAAGAAAACCATAAATGTAGAAATATACACTTATATAGAAATGTACATGTAAAAAATTGTCCCTTCATGGATACATTGGTGTTTGGATGGCTGTAAGGGCTTTAGATGGCATTGTAATTATGGTTTTTGACTCAAAATTGGAAGTGGAAGGTTGAGTATGCTTCTTATTTACCTCTATCTTGAGCTAGAATTTATGTGATACATCATATTAATATTTAATTATGTCCAAATTAAAAATATGGGGTCTTTTTACCTTGTTAACCTATCTTAGTAGCTTTGCATGCTCTCATTTAGTCATCTGGAAGTTAATCTTAAAGATATCAACTTTAGTCACTTCTTCCTAGAAAATCTCAACTCAACTTCTATGTCCCCCAATGGTGGTCCTTATAGACTTTGATTAAAATTATCTAAAGCCTCTTACATAATCTAATCAAAGTTAATATTATTGATTAAATTCCCTATAGTATCCTTTAATTAGGACAATTTCAAATCATTCAAAATTTGGATAATGAGGGCCCCATGCTCTTCATATTTGGGGACTAAAGCCCTAGTTGATGTCACCCATTCCCTGGTATTTTTTATCCTAATGACCACCAAGTTGTGTGTGTTGGATTCCTCTAATGGTGTCACGATATCAAGGTGTATATAAGCCTTATTAGTTGTGTAAATAATAACATCTTTAATTTATTCTTGTTAGATTTTAGAGAATTAAATAATGTGTGAGTATTGGAAACATGGGGGGGCTAATTTAATAAGCATAAACTATAATGCCTATAAATAATTGTATCACTTTGATGCTACCTCTTGGACCTCAACTTCAATACTAGCTAGGATATGTACTAACTTTTTTTGTTCTTATATTTCATCAAACCCTGCCTCTAGTACTTATCTACCTAGCTCTATGCCTTCATGAATTTCCACACATGGCATCCTTCTGTGATTTGGATAAAGATTTGATATCTTCATTATAGGTGGATTTCCCCAATTTTCTATTTTGTATTTTGGTCAATTAAATACCTCTTATCTCTCCTCAAAAATTAAATCCCTACCAGCACCAACTTCCAGCTTCCTCTTCCTTACCCTCTAAATATTTCTAGATGGCTAGTTAAACAAAATTGTAATAGATGGAAGTTCTATTATTTTGAAGCTGGGCATTCGAGAGGTCTTAACCCTTATACCAATGGCCCATGGTGTAATCATAAATTGGTTTAGTTTTATATATTTTATAGTTTTGACCACAACTTCTTTAACTTCCTCATCTAGTTGGTACTTCTTTACTGCCATGACAACTATGTCATGCAAGGAAGGCCAAATCATCTTAGACCAATCCAAACCACCATATTGGGGGAGTGGATAAAATATAATAATCTATGTCTTTTCTTTATTTCCCTTTATTGATCTAGTGATAATGTTTTCCTATGATATAGTGGTGGATGGCATGAGGAGAGTGATTTGGATGGATGAGACATGGAGCTAGGGAGTGGCCATGGCTATATCGATCTTCCTTAATGCCCTTTTCCTTTCAAATGATTTGACTATGGTAGTTATATAAGGAATACTAGAAGTGGCCATGATGGAATTGGATAACATGTTGATAAAAGATGGATCAAAGGTAGTGGAAAGTAAATCAATAGTGGTATCATTCTTCTCAGTTCTTATCATGAGTAGATGAAAATTTAAGAAAGAGGAGGTGGTTAATTGATCATCAAGAATGGAAGTAACATCTTCCACCTTTGGAGTTTTATACACTAATGAAATTAGAACATATTAAAAAATAATAATTGAAGAAGATATCAAGTAGGTGGTATCTATAGACAAAGTATTTTTACCTATTGTATTTTTCATAGATGGTGCTTTCTCCAACTTTGCCTTTTCATCAAAATATTTTTTCTCCTGCACTACTACTTGTTGGGGCATTGTAGGCAATATTTGATATTGATATATTATAGGACTAACTATGAGGGGATTCTTAGGCTTCCTTTTATAATGAATAGTAGTCTTAGGTTATGAGGAGGAGCCTTGATGAATTAAGGTAGTTGCTTTCTCTGTGACTACCCCTAAAGATGTAGACTCTTATTCCTAGGGGGTAGCCACATGCATTTCAATTACACTAGTAGTTGGAGGCTCGTATCCATTTTCTTCTCCATTATATGAATCTAGATTGATGGGATCTCTTGGATCTCCCTAAGATTAAGTTCACGCACCCCTACTTCCTTCTTAACAACTGTCAACTTGAAAATAAGCTCCTATGATGAATCTTCTTATTCCTAGGACTGCTATGTGGGTTGGTCCTTCTAAAATTCTAAGGATTTCCATCCTATAAAGATATGAATTATATTATGAAATTTCTTCATAGTGATTTAAGGTTCCTATTTAATCACCCTTAAGTGATCCTCCTTCAAACCAACAAACCTTACCATTTTTGAGACCTTGTCATCATTTTGTGCATTCATGAATAAAAATTATAATCATGATAGACATGTTGGTAGGAGATACTAAGGCCTTGAATGTGTTTTTCGATGTAGCCATGAGGATCCCCATCTATGTGTGATACTATGGGAAAATGATAACTCTTTCTTTTACTTCCCACATCTCCAAAGTTCTTTCTCATTATGTATACCATCCTACCAATGACCATATGCTTCTCATAGACCATGTTCTTCTTATTTTTGAGTAGGTCTTCCTCAATGCTTCACCAGAATTAGAAATCAATTTAATTATTGATCAATTTATTAGGTACATATTTTGGAAGGATAAAAGGATGATCCTTCTGCCTGATGATCATTATAATAGTTTAGTTAGGATACAAAAAATAACCACCTCCTCCAAAAAGTGTTTGGATGAGGCTTACTCTGACTCTAGACATTGGAAACCCATGGATTGCTTTACTTGAAAATAAACATCCTCAAAAATCCTCCCCATATTCCTAGTATAATCATAGATCTTCATAAATTTAAAATTATTGAAAATTGTGATTTTTGATACCATCAATGATCGGTCTCCATATCTCACTAAGGACTTTATACATTATTCCCATTACAACATCAAAAAGATATGACATCATATAAAAGTGGCCCACTAGAGTGATCCACTTGTCCTTATGACTGATTTATTCTCTCAGCTTGGAAATTATAATTTTACCTAGGGCAAATGTTTCATCACTAGTCAGCATCATATGCAATAATGGTACCTTGTCTAAATTAAGGAAATGGATTTTGGGGATTTTGTAGAGGCTATTAAGAAATGCCATGCCAATCAACACTCCCATAATGAATTTATTTATTGGATTGGGATCCTTTACTTTATATGTCATGATTTATTTTGGGATAATACATGAATTCAACACCTTTTCCATATTATTATCCTTATTCCATGAAACTAGCCTATGTTTATCAAATAAACATTTAGTCTTGGTAGTGATAAATACCTCTAAAAATATGCTGTAGATATGCATGCCACAACCATTTGGTTACCCATATGGTGAAAAAAATCATCATGCCTAACCTTTCCCATGAATAATAAGTCTTAGAGGAGGTCTATGCATGGTATCACCTTGGGGTTGGCAACATCTGAATGTAATCCTTATCTATTTAGTGATAATATGTTTGAGATAAATAGTCACTCTAAGGGAGATAGATTTCCATCCAATGAAAATATGTCAAAAAAATCTATAACATCCCATAATTTAGAGTACTTTCCATACCTATTGTTGACAATGGTGGCATCATAAACTCTATCCTTGAATTCAGTTGAGTCTTTAATTGGAAATGGTGATGGAAAAAGTGCTCCTTTGAATGCCTTAGATTAACACGCCATTGTAATTATGTGTAGTGTTTGTAGTTTTTTATGTGCTCTATGAAAAATTACCTTTTCCACTAGTTTCTTATTTACTTGTAATAGTCTCATAGGTAGCTAGGGCATTTCTTGCATAGGATAACACTCAAGTTCAAATTATTTTGAGAGGAATGAAGACATAAATGGCTACACATCATATATATAGCCTTTATCATTCAATTCTAGTTCATGCATTATAAATTACCAAAATTCACATGTTTCATACTCTCGGCATAGTTCAAATCTAGATAGTTTAGTTGGTGGGTATTCTTATAAAGTATCAATTAGTATTTTTCTTTATTGTCAAATTATAGCAGGATTTTGGTAGTTGGGAATTGGGAGTTGGATTTTGTGTTATGAATGAGCCTATAAAATATCTAAACAAAACTTTTGAAAAAAAAGGTTGATATAAAAAAACTTGTAAAATCACTAATAAAAGAAGTCATTTGGAATAATTTTTTGTATAAAATGTTTGATGTGAAAATTTTGAATGAAAATATTTGAAGACCAAATGTCTCGAATAAAAATTCCAAAGACCAAAATCCGTCAGATAAAATGTCCAAAAAAAAACCTGAAGGCCAAAATATAATAATAGGGCTCAATCAAAATGTTTGAAAACTAAATATTGAATACAATTCATTTGAATAAAACTAAGTTCCAAAAAGGTCCTTTAAGTTATCACCCAATATTACCTTCAAGGTCAAGGAAAATTTCACTCATGTGCATGTTGAAGGTGTTTCCTAGGAGGTACTTTCAATGTTCCCTTAAATGTATGATAACACCCTTCTAAGTATCTCTTAGGATATTATTTTCAAGGTCCTTGTACTTCCTTGAAGGTATGACAAAGCTATTGAGAGTAATTTTTATTCAATAAAAAATGATGCAATGATGTATTTTCTTTATTCAATTCTTTATTTATGATCTTATGAGGTCTACAATTTTGATGGGTTTAACATTGAATCTTATAATTAAGACACCTTTACCCCTTGATAAGATATAGAGAAAACCTTATACACAATAGTAAATGTATTGTTAACTACCTTCTTTAATTGAAACACATATTTACTCATTGAATCCTTTCTACACCACAATAACTATGGGAAAGTATAACCTCAGGTATCTACTAGGATACTCCTTCAACTTCCTTGTAGTACCTTAATGGGTGACTTTAAATTATCTCCTTCAGAAAATTTCACTCTGAGAAGTTTTCAAAATAGGGGCAAGAGTAGAGGAAAAAAGAAAATCCCTATGGTCTCAAGATTTACCTTTGAAGATGGATTCTCCATGGACAATTATTTTCATAACCAATATTTGTTATGAGTAGGTGTTTCACACATAGTCAAGCCATCTAGGAAAGTTTGATATAGAAAAACTTAGAGATCTGGGCCAAAGGTTGCTCCTAGAAGATACCTTGTAGGAAAAATCCACCCTTATCCTATTTAAAAAGGTATCTCATTAAATCACTTATACATCTCAATAACATTGGGCAAGTTCAACCTCAAGGTATTTTTGGATCATAATCCACATTTTGATGTTTTTATTTAGTTAGCCTTTTCATCATGGATATGCTCAAGGATGTTCAGTGGGTGGTGTATCAACCTCTAGCTCATGTTCCACTTTTTCATTTTTTGGCTATGTCTCGGTCCCTTTTATTGATGGCAGGTGTTGTCAAGGCACTCCTCATGCAAAAAGGAGTTATTCATTAAATAAAAGGCATGCCTTTATTTGAGGTAAGTGGGCCCCATTTATAATAATAATTCCATAGTTAGTTCCAAAGGAGAAACATATCACCATAATGCTTATTTAAACATTATGGAAATCCTAAGGCAGTGTAGTTGCACCATATATAGGATTTTATAGACCAAAATCACTCATGAGCCAAATATCTCCACTCAATTGTAGTGACCTCATTATGAGTGTGAGTGCAAAATTCCAAGTGTCATTTCCTCATTAGGTCATTATGCCTATATATTTAGGGCTCATTTATTTTTAAAGGGGCAGGGACATCAGATAGTCAAAAAAATTCTTACTATTATCAGAGATCAGCCATTATAATAGATAGTTTTCGAATAAAAATAACATCAGTTATTTATTTTCATTTCATGACCTTAGTAGGTACCTCTCATGATAAGTATTGAATATTGTATAATGTGACTTTTAGCCTGTCATATTCTATTCTCCACCCAAAAATGAAGAGGATGTGGTGTTCCATGTCAAATTGAGTGAAATCTATTGTTGATTGTTATTTCTATTATATGATTTTATAGTATCAATTCCTATTCATATTACAAGCTTTAAACCATTCATATGCCCTTTTTAATATCTATAATGCCTTAAGGCTTCAAGATATTTTATGCAATTTTAGGAATAGATACTTCAATAATCTCATGCATCACCTTAGCTATTTTGGTTTTTATTTTATTTTCATTTCCTCTTTCCCATTTTCACCCCCAATTATTTTAAAGAGCTAGATTCTAAAATATTAGTGGTTGCCACATCTATAAATCTTTCCATAAGAAATTTTTCTCTAAGAATGAGATTTTTAGGAATCAATAGTATCCACTAGGATGTTCCTTCATGGGTAATTTGAAGGTATCTACTAAAAGATACCTTGAATATATTAAAAATCTTAATGACACTAGGAAAATTTAATCTTGAGGTACCCAATAGGAGATTCCTTTCAGGGTCTTGTAATACCTTCATGGGTAACTTGATGGTATCTCCTAAGAGATATATTGAAGATATTAAATGGAAAATCAAGGTAAAGGAAAATTTTAGAGGTATCACAAGGTAATTATTTAGATTTAAAACTTTTAATGTAATAGGGAAAATTGTTAAACTAAATTTAGGTGGAAATAGCATGTGCACAAGAGGACCTAAAATGCACACTCCCAATGTATTTGAAGGCCCTTCAAGTTATCAAGTTATTAACCAATAGATATTTCAAGGTAAACGAATGTTCTATTAGAAGATACATTAAACATCCCTTTGAATGTATGACACCACCCTTCTAGATGTCTACTAGGAGATTAATTTAATGGCCTTGAAATTGTCATGTCCCCTCTCTAGTACGACATGACACTTTACATAGATTTGCCTATTCCAGACTCTCGTAGGTAGATGGTGGTGATGAGAGAGCCATTTTTGATTTTATTTGGTGATTAGATGGCTCATTATGATCTTGGAGACATTATATTTTATTATTACTTTTTATATGGGGCCAAAATGTTATATTTTTAACTTAAGGTGCACTTTTATTTTATAAAGTTACTTTTTATCTAAAAAGTGCAATGAGATTTTATAAGAATATTATGGATACCTCTAGAAAATTAAGGGGGCTTCTAGAGGAAGTTTCTAAAAAAGTGCATAAACAGACCCCATGGGTCTCTCATTTGGCATCCGAGTCTATTTTCTCATTGAGTCTTCTTGAGCATTTGTGGGGCTTGATAGTTTGCAAATCTTTAGCATAATCCTCGAGAATGATACCTCTAAAGAGATTTCATAACTGAGGAAGTGAAATAACTTCTGAAGGGTTGCACATTGGAAGTGGTATTCAGTGATTTCATGTTGAACTTCATGGTGTATTCAGACTTAGTTTGAAGAGTTAACATTTTTGGAGTCATTTGGTGAGGAGATTGCATCATTGTTAAATTAGGGGGCTTCACAAGGAGATTCATTGCACATCTGATATCAATTGGTGATTTTTGAAAATCTACCTGGGATCACAATTTGCCATCATTGTGCCATCAAGATTGGTCTAAAATCCATGCCACCAATTTCATTGCGTCCCTAGAGCCCTGGAGTCTATGAATTTACCATTTTTGATAGTGTTGAGTGGAGATAAAAATTAATATATATTTTATACAGTACCGTATAGGTATAGCCTGCACCTATAACAAGGTATGGACAGGGTTTGGCATTCTCAAATTATTCTAATTTCTTCATTGGTTTCAACAATTCAGACATCAACATTCACAGTCCAGGAGGACCAATGGAGGAAGGGCCTTTATTAGTGGTGCAAGAGAGACTGAACTTCAACTCCAACATTGTAGTATTCTTGAGAGGAGGAACCAATTATTATTGAAAAATTAAAAAGACCAATGGACACAAGCATTGTAGTGGGTGGTACATCAAAGGCATGGCAAGAGATATGGTCGTGGCATGCCTGTTGTAGCTGTCGTAGGCTATACGAATGCTGAAAAGTCATCACTTATGGTAGCCCTCTCACAAAGTGACCTTTACATTGATGACAAAATTTTTGCAACATTGGACCCACATGTTTGATGTATATTTCTCCCTTCTAGATAGAAAGTGCTTCTGAGTGACACAGCTAGCTTTATATCTAATTTACTAGTCCAGGTTTTAATTTTGATTGTCTTTGCTGGATAGATGTAATTTTTTTTTCTATGAGGGTTTGATGTATACAGTCACTATTGTACATGCTAGTTAAATACCTTAATATCATTGTTTTTCTTGGTCAAGAGGGTTAACAATTATAGTCATTTGTACCTAGTTATATAAGATATCGAATGTGTTGAGTAGTGGAACTATCTTGCATTGCATAAGTTGTGGTAAATCCAAAAGTGCTAAATGCTTTGTAAAGTCTGAAGGTTGTAATCTATTATTATCAGTTATATCTCCCTTGAATAAATATATTGGCACTAATTTTTGAATCATTGAGTTGAGTGGAATTGTTTCATACTCAATTTACACTTACAATAGTATAGTTTGATTCCTTTCCAACTATTTAACAAAAGTCCATAACGCAATATCAGTGTTTTTTTTTGGTGATCCTACCAACTATTTGACATAATTCCATAGTGCAATATTAGTGTTTTAGTGATCTTACTAGTAAGGGTCATTACAGTGGTATCAAAGCCATTATCCTGCCATCCTGTGATCAGTTAAACAACAAATGAGTGAGACAAAAATCAGATATTATAATAGGGAACAATGGAGGCAACAAAATCAAAATCCTTAGATTGAATGGGATACATTGTTAGAAGCATTAAGAGACACCGGCAAATCAATTCAAAATATGGCAAGGGAAGATAGAGATACATGTACTAAAAGGAAATTAGACAATATGCTTGATATGATGTCACACTTATTAGCAAAAATGGATCAGCAAACCATCCCAGATCAAAATCATCAACACACAGCTGAACATAGTGGAGTTAATGAGGAAAGGTCAATACAACACGCTGGTAACACTAGAGGATCAGCCTCTAGGCCTCTTTTTCCCACCTTTACACCAAGACAAGAACAATTACATGCTGCTCCAGCTACTCCATTTGGAGATGAAGCTAGATAGGCCTTCTTGGAGTATACCACTCTCCCTCTTGATATGAGAGAAATATGGACATTTGATCAATTCATGAATCGAAGAAATAAGAGAGGAGGAAGAAATGATCGCTATGCTCTAAGGAATGACTATTAACAAACACTTGGTAAGATTTCCATGCCTTATTATGATGGAAGTAACAAATGCACAGGTAGGTCTTGGGTTCAAAAGCTTGATAATTATCATTCTTTGAGGCCAATTCCTGAAGAGGATGCCATAAGATTTGCCACACTACATCTTGAAGGAACTGCTCACAAGTGGTGGTATCATGGGTTAGTCACTCTTGGACACAACCTTATCACTACATATGAGGAGTTTACCAACAGGCTAATTGAAAGGTTTGATCTCAAAGATCTTGAGGTGAGTTTCCATGAATTGGCACAACTAAAATAGCATGGTTCCCTTGATGCTTATATTAATGACTTCCAAAAGCTAGCAGCAATGGTACCTGATATTTTAGAGTGGAGACTAGTGATTTTATTTATAGAAGGGTTGAATGAACCACTCAAGGGGTGGGTTAAGGCCTTTAATCCTCTCACATTTCAAGAAGCCATGAAGAAAAGATGTAGTATGGAACTTGCAGTGCCAACAAATAGGTTCGATTCAAAGGGCTCTTCATCATACAAAGATAATAAAGAGGGATTCCACAAAGGTAAAGAGAAGGATGATGACACGAAAGGTAAGTCAGCTACACCCTTGGATAAGGAGACACTTAATGACCTATGTAAGAAGAAGTTCTACTTTTATTGCAAGGGTCCCTATGAGTTTGGACATGACTATCCTGTGAGGCCTAAGGTAAAAGCCAATAGGGTGATGTGGGCTTATTATGAGGGCTCAAATTTAGACAACTCAGAGTACCATGATCCTAATGATGTAGAGAAAGAATAGGAGGTAAATAATGTTGAATAAAGGGAGAAACTAGAGTTACATTTACTGGAGGCACGCCTATCTAGTATTCAGAGAGAGGGATCTTTCAGACTTAGAGGTGTCTTAGCAAGATGAAAGGTTATTACACTCTTGGATACTAGTGCCACACACAAATTTATTGATGCATGCTTCGTGGAGAGGTGTGGGCTCACCACTGACGAGTTTGAGGGACTGAAAGTTAAGGTGGCTGATGGATATACTCTTTGATGTGACAAGATGGTACGTGATCTACCTCTACACCTGAACAACTATGAGTTCAAGGAAAATTATCATGTGGTTAACATGGGTGACATGGACATAGTGCTTGGGATGTAGTGGCTACTTTCATTGGAGGAGATTACCTTGAGACTTAAGGATATGGAGATACGGTTTAAGGTAGATGGCAGAACACATGTGTTGAAGGTTATTCATAATAGTGATGTTAGGACTATTACACTTAAGAGGATGGAGAGGCTAGCTAGACATAAAGATATAGAGTGGACAACTATTTGTACCTTGATGCCTACACATGATGAGTAACACAAGGTTAAATATCATCTTGATATTTAGAAGTTGAGAATTAAATATGAGAAGGCATACATCAAGATTCCACCAGGCAAACCGCCAGATAGAGGCATTGAGCATATTATTAAACTGGAGGAAGGTGTTAAGCCTGTCATGATCACACCATACCGACACCCAAACTGAATAAAGGATGAGATTGAGAGGACCATTAAGGAGTTACTACCCATTGGGCACATCTGACCAAATAGCAGAGTGCATAATGTATTCCATGTGTCACACCTCAATAAGCTGTTGGGTCAGAATGTGGTGCCTTCTGTAGTGTTACCTCCCTTGGTTAATGAGGGCAAGTTGATTTTGGTTCCAAAATCCATCTTGGATAGTAGAGAGAAGCAGCTTCACAGGTGGGTGATCAAAGAGTACTTGATTATGTGGAAGGATATACGTGTTAAAGATGCTACTTGGGAGGGTGAGGCCATTCTATAGCATCTGGCATTGAGATTGCTTGAGGCCAAGCATTTTAGGAGGGGCAGACTGTCATGTCCCCTCTCTAGTACGACATGACACTTTACATAGATTTGCCTATTCTAGACTCTAGTAGGTAGATGGTGGTGATGAGAGAGTCATTTTTGCTTTTATTTGGTGATTAGATGGCTCATTATGCTCTTGGAGACATTATATTTTATTATTACTTTTTATATGGGGCTAAAATGTTATATTTTTATATTAAGGTGCACTTTTATTTTATAAAGTTACTTTTTATCTAAAAAGTGCAATGAGATTTTATAAGAATATTATGGATACTTCTAGAAAAGTAAGGGGTCTTCTAGAGGAAGTTTCAAAAAAAGTGCATAAATAGACCCCATGGGTCTCTCATTTGGCATCCGAGTCTATTTTCTCATTGAGTCTTCTTGAGCATTTATGGGGCTTGATAGTCTACAAATCTTCAACATAATCCTTGAGAACAATACCTCTCAAGAGATTGCATAACTGAGGAAGTGAAATAACTTCTGAAGGGTTACACATTGGAAGTGGTATTTAGCCATTTCATGTTGAGCTTCATGGAGTATTCAGACTTAGTTTCAAGAGTTAACATTTTTGGAGTCATTTGGTGAGGAGATTGCATCATTGTTTAATTAGAGGGATTCACAAGGAGATTCATTGTAAATCTGATATCAATTGGTGATTTTCAAAAATCTGCCTGGGATCACAATTTGCCATCATTGTGCCATCAAGACTGGTCCAAAATCCATGCCACCAATTTCATTGCATCCCTAGAGCCCTAGCATCTCTAAATTTACCATTTTTGGTAGTGTTGAGTGGAGATAAAAATTTATATATATTTTATATAGTACCATATAGGTACAACCTATACCTAAAGCAAGGTATGGACAGGGTTTGGCATTCTCAGATTGTTCCAATTTCATCATTGGCTTCAACAATTCAGACATCAGCATTCATAGTCCAGGAGGACCAGTGGAGGAAGGGCCTTTATTAGTGGTTCAAGAGAGACTAAACTTCAACTCTAGTGTCACAAGATTCTTGAGAGGAGGAACCAATTATTGTTGGAAATTGAAGAAGACCGATGGAAACGAGCATTGCAGTGGGTGGCATGTTAAAGGCATGGCAAGAGATATGGTCATGGCATGCCTGTTATAGCTATCGTAGGCTATACGAATGTTGGAAAGTCATCACTTGTGGCAACCCTCTCACAAAGTGACCTTTACATTTGACAAACTTTTTGCAACATTGGACCCATGTGTTCAAAGTATATTTCTCCCTTCTAGATAGAAAGTGTTTCTGAGTGACACAGATGGGTTTATATCTAATTTACCAGTCCAGGTTCTTCTAATTTTGATTGTCTTTGCTAGATAGATGTCATTTTTTTTGCTATGAGGGTTTGACGTATACATTCACTACTATACATGCTAGTTGAATACCTTAATGTCATTATTGTTCTTAGTCAAGAGGGTTAACAATTACAGTCATTTGTACCCAATTATATAAGATATCGAATGTGTTGAGTAGTGGAACTATCTTTTATTGCATAAGTTGTGGTAAATCCAAAAGTGCCAAATGCTTTGTAAAGTTTGAAGGTTGTAATCTATTGTAATCATTTATATCTCCCTTGAATAAATATATTAGCACTAATTTTTGAATCATTGAGTTGAGTGGAATTGTTTCATACTCAATTTACACTTATAGCAGTATAGTTTGATTGCTTGCCAACTATTTGACAAAAGTCCATAACGCAATATTAGTGTTTTTTTTTGGTGATCCTACCAATGTTTGACAAAATTCCATAGTTCAATATTAGTGTTTTAGTGATCTTACTAGTAAGGGTCATTACAAAAATAGACTTGTAATACCATCATGGCTAACTTTATGGCATCTCCTATGAGATTTATTGTAAGTAAAATTTACTCTTTTGCATGATTAAAGGTATCTCCTAGGAGATACCTTGAAGGTACCTATTGATGGGCATTTTGGCACATATTAGAAACATACATCCCCCTCATCTTTCTCCTTTAAAATAAATGTTTGTGGATTTCATTCCCCATCAGATTATATTGTATGGTGCACATACAATTTATTTTTGGTTTGGTCATACCCTATTATTTTAATTATGATTTAATGTATATATTATGAAGATTTAATATGTATTTTTTATTGTAGTTTATAACTAACATTTATTGATATGCAATTAATCACTACTTGAACACAAGAAAATTTCATAAACTGATACAATAAGCAACTTGAATTTTACAAAATATTAATATTTAAATCATTTCAATTGCATTGTATAATGTCTTTAGGCATAAAAGGAATTCCCACACTTAAAAGGTAGAAGAATGCCTCTCTCTAAGAGAATTTAAATAAAAGGCAGATCAGGGCCTCACTTCAAGAGAATTTAGATATAGTACATTTTAAACTACCAAAACTAAAATTAAATCCACATCAACATCTTCCATTTTATGGTGGTAACAAAATTCATCATACTGATTGGTATTTTTAATTGTTTAGTATGCCCAACATACATACAAATATATACTTGTTTATCACTACATTAGAAAAATAATATTCTTCAATTGGAATAATCCTTACCTATGATAAGGATGAACTTAAAGATTCCATTCAACTATAACTAGAAGTATGGAACAGATAAGAGGGAATTCGCCATTGAGATAAAGCTAATTTTTGAAAATTTAGACCCAATAAAATGGAATTGACAAAAAATAAATTTTCTCCTTCTTGTTAAACATTTGGGTTTCATTTGAATAGCTATGAAAACCTTCAAATGTTTGGGTTGATAGAGAAAGATAATTTGATCATTTGAATATAAAATATGCTTAAATAAAAACATGAATAAGGGGTAACAACTTATTCTATTTACCACCATGAAAACATGTATTAAAGATACCCTACAGTCATGATGGAAAAAACATTGAAGGAAAAAGACAAATAAGAGAAACATATTTGTATGCAGATTTAAAAGAGGCCATACAAGTACTCACACTAGTGGAGAAAATAAGATCAAACAAAAGGTAGGAAAATTTTTGTTGACACAAACTTCTAACCAGACAGATAGTGAAAACTCTAAATGAAATATTTCCTCTATTAATTACACCATGAACACTCTTGTAGAGCTCTATAATTTGGGGGATGCTAATATCAAAATAATAAATTTGAATGAAAGAAGAGTGAATGATATAATTCATTCATTTATAAAACATAATGAGGTTAGAGTGAAGGATACTTTGTTAATTCCTTTTGACCCAAGAAACCCTCAATCTATTATTGAATAAAAGGAAATCCTAGAATATATAATGGGAAAAACCCCATAAGGTTCAGAATCATAGATGGCCAACACACAATTACAACACAACAAAAAAATCTTTCAGAGGAGGGATACATTTAACTATCATTGAGAAATAAATGGTCTACTAGAAGGGCAAGATTTATGAAAACTTGTACTCCATTCCATACTATGTAAAAAATATGTAACCAATATAATGAAGCGAAAAAATTAATTTATAAGGCTTCATTTATACAAAGAGTTCTATCTGCATGTGACCTTATCAAACTGAGAGGTTGGAAGAATCTTGAAATAGGAAAAAAAGTATAGAATAAATACATGAACAAGATAGACACTTGTTCACACAAATGAATTATTTAGCACAACTTAATGAGAAAAAATGCCTTCTTTTTATGGAATAACTCATTTGAGGTTGTTTTGATAAGTTATTTGATTTGTTTGAAAGTGGTACTCTACCTAGTTCATATAAAAAATATTTAAATATGATTGGTAAAAAAATACTTAGAAATATTCAAGACATTTTAGACAAACAAAAATATAACTATCATATTTATTAGAAAAAGGGCCTATTTCCTTCTTGAAAACCCCTAGGTACAACAACATGGGCACTTGGTACAAAAAGGTGAAGCTATAAAGTAACATATTATCAAAAATTGTAGATTAATTCAACAACCATTATTAAACACTACCACAAATCATAAACATCATACTTGAAGAGGTATTTGAGCATTATAAAATTTTTATGGAAAGATTTTATTATTTGTGGGTCCTGAATGAAGGTATTTCAAAAAATAAAAAGGCTAGGAAGCATTATCTCAAGATTAATTAAGCATATTGAAAAAATATCTATATAATGATGGAGGTTAGATTCCCAAGATAGATATAGAAAGATTCAGTTGCTATTATGGGCCCCCATGTCTTTAGCCATTCATTTTAGAAGATTTTAGTGAAATTTTCATTTTTGGTCCAAACACTGATTTGATAGTTATTGATCTTTTGAATCTCATCAAATTTTTTAAGGAAGATCATCTTCACCTATTTATTTATGAATTGATTGATAATGTTATTTTTGGGGCCTTCAATGTATTCATCATCCATAAACTAGAACATTAATTGGCATTTAGACCTCTCTCAAGAATCTACATGTTGGTGATTTCCATTCCATGTAAGAAATAAGTGTCATACTATGGAGTCTAGATAGTAATGGATTCAATTGGACTCATATAAATGTATCAATTTTTTCTAGGATCCCATTGATTTTTAGCTACATGATTTCAACCTCCATTCATAATAAAGTATATTAGAGGAAGGTTTCAACATCTACAAAGATGTGCCAACATTTTAAATGATTGGTTCACATAAAATAGGAAGGCCATTCAAAATGAACTAAATAAAAAATTTTATGAGAGACTTATCTCTACTTTTAATGATTTAGATACATGTGATGTGCTAGGGTTATATACAGGAGCTGGATTGGTGCGTGCTTGTACAAAATTGTGAAGAAATTTATCTTGTATTATAAAAACTAAAGATCAAACAATTTTTAATGTTCAGTTTCAAAATTGTTGGACAAATTCAGATCAACCAATATAAGAACAACCATTTTTATCAATACCAGGTGCATAACATTTTTAATCTATTTTACAATCATGTTTCATTTTCTGAATATAACATCTTTAAACTCTTTCGATGTGTATTCTTTATTTTTTAAACCTAATAGCTTATAAATATTTTGGTGTATATCACTAATGAAATTGCATTCAAGTGAATAAATAATAATGATAGAAATCATATCAATAAACATAACACATTGAAAGTTGAAGAATGTAAGATAAGATCATGCATATTTTTTAATTATATAATTTTTTATTTATCAACGATTCATAATACTCATATAATATTTCTTCATCTGTTCATGTCTCAATTAAAATAGTTCATAATGAATATTTATAACTTTGTGTCTCCAATACAACAACCCATGACATAGCTCTGTAAGTTGGTGTCTCCATGAAAATAACATAAGGTAAAACTATTCAACAAGACACATTTTTAAAATACAAATATCAAATTAATTGATCATGATAATTTTTAGTTACTACATTATATAATACCTTGAAGGGAATAAAGAACCAAAGGTTCAACAAAAGAGTGAACCCATACAAACTACAAAAAGGCAAAAAAAGGTGAAAACCACTTTCAATAAATGTGTAATTATAAAATTTAATACAAGTATAGAATATATAAATTATATTTATTTATTTAAAAATAATACAATTGAATTTCTCTTCATGGATAGGAGATTGTAGAAGACAATAAAATATAGACTTGCATCAACTTGGGATTTGGAAGTGTGGGTTCATTTTATTGGTGTATATACTTGAATGTGGTTGTATTTACCCATTAAAATGTTGTTTACATGTATACTTTACTCATTACAATTTTTTGTACATGTTTAATTTATCCAATTAAATATAAAACAATATGTGATATACTATATCTTCAATACAATAAATTTTGATGCAGAGTCTCCATGTGTTTTTTGTCAATAAAAAACAATAAAGTATATTATGATATAAATAATTATATTACTATTTATTTTAATAATTTTTAATTTTATGTGTCTTATTGGAAGTATATGAAGCGGGTTCACCTATTAAGTTGTATATTCATTTTAATTTAGTGATAGTGAAATTCAACTTAGAATAGTAAATCCTATTTTGTTTACTATGATGGGATAAATAAACATATAAATTTGTATTGGTATGTATAAGAATAGATGATACTTTCATTTCTATAAGAATAAAGATGTTGGTTGATCAATTTTAAATTCATATCAATGTTAATGAGAAATGAGTTATGAAAAAATAGGATTGTTTTAGAATATGATAAAATTATGGTCAAGTTATAAGGATTCAATTTGAACATTTATATGTATATGTATGCTACAAAACTATCAATAGAAATGGTACATCTATGTATATTGAGTATTGTTAAAATGTGCCTAGGCATGTATTTATTTTTATATAAATCTTTATAAGATTTAAGGAAATGTAAAAAGATGAATCAAATGAAATGTATTATATTTTTATGTTACAACAAGAAACACAAATCAAAACTACATCAATGACCAATCTAGTAACATGTAAAAGATTTTCTTAGAAAACTTCCATGATATATTTCTTATAATATACTATTTTTAATAAATGATTCATTTATTTTATAAAAAATTGTAGACATTTTAAAAGAGGAGCAAAAACTGAATTCTAAAAAATTATTGATTCTAAGGTTGGATGACTTATTATTTTTTGTGCACAAAACAAAATATATGCTAATAAATGATATGGGAAAAAAATAATATTATAAAATATAAAATATGTCATACTACATTTAAGATCATTCCAAAGCAATTTTGAAGGTGGCACTACAGTCTTTTTCTCATGTTGGCATTTGGCCAACGATAGAGAACAATCATTTAAGGATACTCATTCAATCCATGGGTTACACAAGTTCAAATTTCATATTTATTTATGGGAAAAAATATTTTAAACCATTCAATATAAGCATAGATAAATTGGACTAAGTTATTTTTAAATGGACCTTTGGAGATGATTTTTTAATTGCCAACATGTTGTTCATTGATTGTAATTCTCAGAATTATGTTACTTATCAAAAATTGAAAATGAGTTATGTTATGTCAAGTAGATATACTGGAAATAGAATTCAGAAATATGAAAATGATTGGAGAATCAAAATGATGTCTATAATCACATTCTTGGGAGAAAGCAAAAAATCTATGCTGGCAGCTATGAGCCTATATTTCAAAAGATGTAACTTCACCATATTATGATTATTTCAAGTGAATTTATAGATTATAAAATATAATTATAGTAATAAACATTATTATCAATTTCATACAAGTTAATTCTAAATTATTTCAAATATAATTCATTTAATCAATTCTAATTTAGAATTACTTTGATTTGGTTAAGTGTAATTTGATTTATAGTTAGATATTCCTTGAAAGTATTGAATTAGGTCCAAATTTAAAATCTAATCCCTTTACAAGTGGATACTCCATCAGTTTATCTTAAAATTTCCCAAGTTGATCCATTAGTATATTGACACTTGCTCATGAAGATCTTTGCAATGAACAAAACAAAATTCTTATTAGATATTTTATTAAATAGATGATCTAATTATTTATTATGTTTTCATCAATATTTGGCTATTCAAATGGTGCCACATGTCCTAGCAATACAATCTACTTAAAAGGATTAAGGATTGACATGAAGGCCCATAAGGGTGCCATAGTTCAAAATAGTCCAATCTATTCAAAATGATCTATTCCCAAGTGGTTTGAGATAATTTAATTTATTTCAAATATAGAAAACATATTTATGGAGAAAATATTCTCCAATTCACTTTAGTGAGTATAAGTTAAAATTAATTAAAATAGACCAAATGAATTGAAATGATCTATGCTCAAATGCTTTGAAATATTACAATTTATTTAGAATATACAAAATTAATTTTTGAAGAGAATCCTTTTCAATCACTCCACTTTATAGGTATAAACCTAATAATTCAAAATATCCCAATTTATTCAAAATCATCTATGCCCAAATACTTTGAAATAGTCCAATCTATTTTTAATATAAAAAAATTATTTTTGGAGAGAGTTCTCTTCACTCCACTTTAGTGGGTATAAGTCCATATTATTCTAAATAGCCCAATTTATTAGAAATTATCTATGCCCAATAGGTTTGAAACACTCTAATTTATTTGGAATATATAAAATTTATTTGTGAAGAAAATTTTCTCCATTCCACTTTAATGGGTATAAATCCAAATTATTCAAAATATTCCAATTGATTCAAAATGATCTATTCCCAAATGGTTTGAAACATTCTAATTTATTTGAAATATAATAAAATTATTTTTGGAGAAACATTTTCTCCACTCAACTTTAGTAGGTATAAGTATAAATGATTAAAAATAGTCCTTATGTGGCTTTATTATTTATATTAGAAACATTGGTTATAATGAAACATGGAGAAAACAAACTTAAATATGCCAATGTCTTGTCCCTTACATTTGTTTGTTCTTTGAATCTATGTATAGGTCACTGATTTCTAAAACATAAGAAATCATCATTGTTTATGTCTATATAAAGCTTTTGTTAATAAAAATATGCCTAAATTATTGACTTTGAAAAAAAAATGGTAGTGAGTTTGTTAAATATAGTCACAAATTTAAATATATTTCTGATCAATAGACTTTTTTATTCTTGATCTAGGATTGGGTTCCAATACATAAAAAATCACTTTCCATTATGATTTGATAACTATTTATACCTTATTTTAAAGTTCACAACTCAAGTGAAGGTTATAGAATTTGGGCCTTTCACCTATCAATTTCATCCCAAGACCTATTAATAGAAGTATTTAGTATCCTATAATAATCACATTCTAGGTTACCATGCCTCTCTAAGGCATTTTGTCAAAAAGTCCACCTCATGCCTTCCTTGTCTTCATATATCATTTTCACCCTCTTATTTGATAACACTCTTTGTCTTCTTTGGAGTCAAGACCCATAAAAAAACCTCATTAATATATATACCAAAATTTAGAACTTGGTTTTGTCTTAAAGAACATTAAATGATATTTATTACTTGTACTCTTACAAAATTGTAATTACATCATTTATTTTTAAATTTCAATATGTTTTAGTGTAGAATAAGTTGGTCTATTTAGGATAAGTGTATTAGTATATGTTCTTTTGTGATAAGATCTATGTAATATGATAATGAAATATTAATCTTTAACCATATTACCACATTGTCTATGTTTAGTCATTTTAATAATCAACAAAACCCCTTATATGTATTTATCTATTCTTAAATTTTTTTAATGATTAGACATATTTTCTAATTTTTCAAAACTCTAGGTACACGATTATAGAAAATAAAAATATCATAACTACTTAAAATTTTTGCAAGTCACCTACTAGAGGACACTTTATTAACGCCATTATTAGAACATCATTTAATTACTGACATTATTTTTTGTATAATCATCTACTATATTTTTAAATATAAAATACTAACCCTTTATCTGCCTTCAAATTAGTTTTTGAGTGTGTTCATTTTTCATAAAATATGGTGAATTTACATACATTACAAGCATCATGTAATCCTAAAATTAATTTTGGTGTTGTGGGATCTACCCTTTGACCCAAACCTATAACATGACAAGGAACACTCCTAAGGATCTACCCCTATGCTCTATAAGGGGAATTTCCCCTTGGCCCCATTGGGGGTTACCACCCCTAGACCATCGCTTCTTGGCACGTAATTTAATAGTTATAATGTGAAAATTTTAAACTTTTATATAGTGATTTTAATCAAATTTATTGGTCTAAACTAAAATTTTGTTGATATTTTTACAAGGATGAGATTAGTGGCAATTTTTCCTTTCTTAAAACTACTAACCACTAATTTTGTAGGTCACATTTTGTCTTTGTTTAGCATCTTCTATTATATGGTGACCCTCAAGATTATCAAATTAAAACTACTAATCACTTATATTAAGATACACCTATCAAATATTTTGGAATTTTTAAAACCATATTTATATATTATATACATCACACTTAGTTAATCAATTAACAAATATTTTTTCTTGTTTGAGTGTCACGTGAGGGCTACAGTGGTATATGCTCTCCTCCCTACATCCTTATGATGAGTATTTAAGGATATAAAAACACTAATAAACCCTCCCCACTTTTATTTCTAGGTAAAAACATGACCATGGAAGTGACATATGTATTCTTGCCATTAGTCCATTGGGGTTGGTGGTGTGGATTTAATTTGTGTGTATTTAAATGCACTCTATTTTCTAGTGGAGTATAAAATTAGGGATAGATTTAATTAAGACAAGTGGGAGACTCCATATAGTATCCCATGAAGGTGAGGCGTTAAATTTTAAACCTAAGGATTAGACAACACCCTATAAAAATTTTGGCACCACATACTTTATGTATCTGAGGGATGCTCCTAGAGAGTTGGTATAATCTAGATTAAGACCTTTAGTTGTAACAAAAAGATTTACTCCATAGAAACAACACCCTTATGTGTCCAAATATGTATAGAGGGTTTGGATTTTACATAATTAGGAACCAATCTAGCACCTCTCTTATTAATTATTTAGGTGGGTGGGTTTCAAGTTGCATTCCTGAGTCAGTGACTAATTATATGCTTATGGTTTGATTTATTTTGTTGTGTGGTGTTGAGACCCATATTTTTTGCATCCTTAAAACCAAACATATGACCTTATCCCCTAGTCAAATATTTATCCTATATCAGCCATTATCATACTCCCTTATCATAGATCTTATCATATCCCCATCTCATCTAATTCTTGTCACCTTTTGACCTAATCACACCACAATCATACCTTGGTCTTAACCTCATCTATCTTGTCCTTAGGTTTATATTTAAAACCTATTGATCAATTTTATCAATCAAAATCACATAATTTTTATTTACCTTACCTATTATAATCACCTTATCCACCATCTTATCAACCTATCCCAATCATAGTCTAATCCATTTTTACCTTGACATCCTAATGTAGGAGCATCATCATTTTTAGAAATTTTGATTTGTTTAAATGATTTAGATTACTTATAAGGAATTAATAGTTTTAAGAGTCTTTTATTAATCATTATTATGTCTCGTGTATCCTTCAAATTTGAATTTGGCCTATCTAGGCATTTTATTGCCAAAATGCCCAACTAATTTTTTGAATGGTTTCGTTTAGTTTTAAGGTCCTTAACAACAATTTTAAATGAATTTTATTATTTATATTTGATATTATAGGTTTATAAATATTTTATAGTTTATTTTTTTTGTTTTAAAACCTTTTTGGTCCCTTTTTCTTTATTGAAAACTTTGATGTAAGTTCAAAATTGCATTTGTTCATGTAAAGCCTATGTTAGAGGTAACCAAGAAATAGTTAGATATTTTATATGAAATATATAATGAGTTTATAAATTTTAATGAGTAATTTTTAATTATAATATAATAGGTTTTATATCCATGAAAAAAATAAGAAGATATGAGCACAAGTAGGACTATTTTCTTCATTAATTATGTGCATGCACATGTGAAACATGAATATCAATGTATGAGAATAAAATTTGTGATATGTTTTGATTGAGATTAAATATTGATAAGTATGTTTTAATTTCTCACATGGAATATTTATATATTTAAATTAATATTTTATCATTTATATGTAGAGTAATAAGGAATTTAGACTTAGTACAATTCATTGTTATTACTGTCAAGGTTCTTGTGAAGTAAGAAAGATTTTGGCATTCATATGATGATATTTATGATAGAAAGGATTGGATAAATATTAAATATTAAATAAATCTTGTTTCAAATATCATAACTCAAATAAATATTAATTCTTCATTAAAATATACAACTTTGTTTATACAAGCATGAACCTTGCATTGGTGTATTATTTGGGTAAGAATTTTAAGTGTTTGAATCTTATTTTTAATAGATATAAATTATATCATTATATAAGCTGTTATTAATGTTTAATATTCAATATAATTTTTTTTTGAGTCTTTGAAACATCTAATTTCTTTGAAAACCTTTAATTTTATCTCTCTTAGTCTGTGCAAGAAACCTAGTGAAGGGTACTAGCCATTTCTTGGTTTTGGTACTTAGAGTTTATTCCAGACTCTAAAGTTTAGCATGTGAGTTTATTATTATTTCATAAATGTGATTAAAAATTTTATTTAAATTTTTGACATGTGTGGTGATTTTAAGAGATAAAACTTAGTTGAGGCCTTGGAGACCTAATTAAGGTCGAATTGACGAAGAGGTAAGTTGAGTTAGTACACTTATTTTATAAGTTAGTTTATAAAATGTGGCATGGATTTTTAATTTATTAATGGATATTTAAAAATGTCAATTTTTTTTAGAAAACCCTATATGCTTATCAATCCATTTTAAAAAGTGTCTTAGGAGAGCTACTAGGAATAAACCTATTGAGATAAAGGTCTAAAAAATAGAGGATTTGCCTTAGGATTTGGGTTATGAATCCTTTTGAGAATAAATAAGGGTATAAATGGTATCCAAAACAATTATTATATTGGCAATAAACCTTAAGTATTATTCTATCCTTGTATCTTTATATCAAAATAGGGTTATAAGATATTAGCCCTTAACAAGACATATTGCAAGTCGTATCAGAAAAATATTTTCCTTCACATCAGATTGGTATCATAATAGGTGTAATACCTATATTATGTTTTATGTAAGGTGATATTCTTTGAGGAAAAGGTGAAACTGATTGTATATTGATCAATTTGATTAATAAGCTAAAATGCTACCTAGGAGGAATCCAAGAGGAGGTGGAAGAGGAGGTATGTAGATATTAGATGCTATCTTGGAAGAGTCAAGGAATATAAGAGTGAGTTTTTATTCAAGGATAATAGTAGTAGAATCCAATCAGAGAAGATGAGTGGTTATAGGGGATCTAAGTGATAGGGAAGAAGAGTCATAAGTACTAAAAGAAAAAGATGAAGATGAAGAGCTTGAAGATGAAGTAATTAATAGATTTTTAAAGGTTATGATGAAATATGAGACCAATCCAAAGATTAAAATTCATAATTATGGAATAATCCTTGATGGTGAACATTTGATTGATTGGATCATAAAACTAGATAATTATTTTGATTATGAGAACATACTTGATGAGAACAAGGTCATATTTACTTGCACTAAGAAAAAAGGACATGTATCCCTTAGATGGGACTACCTCTAGGATGAAATAAGAAATAAATTTAAGTCCATGATTAAACATTTGGATATGATGGTAGCTAAAATTAAAGAATTTTTTTTGCCTAGTGACTATCAAACTAACTTGTTTAAGCATTGCTAATATTTGAATAAAAAGGTGAAGGGTGTCAAGGAGTATACCAAATAAATATATAGGTTGACCATCAGATCAGGTCAAGTGTAATAATATATGGAGAATATTTCAACGAATTTAAATGTATTAAGGTATAATTTATAGGATGAACTTAGTTAGTAAGTCCAATAACACTTGAAGAGTTTTACCAATATGCTTTGAAAAAAAAAAGAAAAATATATTAAAAGATAAAACCAACATTCAAGGGGAAGAAGTAAACCTCTTAGAAGTATAAGAGAGTATGTATATATAATTTATTTACAAACATATGAAGAATAAAAAATTATTTCCCAAAGATAAGAGCATGCATTTAATCCAAGAGGTGGATTCATAGGAAGGAGACCATACTCTAGAGGAGGATACACACCGAAAGTAGGAGGATTAAATGGATTCATAAGAAAGTGGTTTATATTTAATGATAATGATGGTTATATTATTTTAGAGTGTCTAAAGGAATCTCAATTTAGGTTTTTTCAAACGTAAAATAGAAAACAAGTGCTACAAGTAGAAGATGAGAGTTTGGGATCTCAATCTGACATAGAGAAGCCAAAAATTGGTGAATCACTGTTGATAATGAGAGTTTTGATGAAGCCACTTAAGGAAAAGGACCCTACCAAAAGAAAAAATTTATTTAAGACAACATGCAGAAGTCAAAGTAAGTGATTTAGGAAATATATAAAACTTATTATCATCTAAAATTCTAGAGAAGATTGGTTTGAAATGATTACCACATCCAATTCCATATAAGATCTCATGGTTGAAAAATGGGAAACAAGTTTTTTCCAATGAAAAAATTTTGGTCAATTTTTAGATTGGTATTTATCAATACAAATTCATATTTGGCGTCGTACCAATGGATGTGTTTTATGTGCTCTTAGGGAGACCACGGTAGTAAGATATAAGAGTCATTCATGATGGAGAGATAAATAATTATACATTTGAGAAAGAAGGACATAAACACACACTTATTCTATTTAATGAAGAATATGAAACAAAAAAAGGAAGCTCTAAAGTGTTTTTGATAGGTGATAATGAGTTCTTGTAGTCAAACAATGAAGATGGGGTAAGTAGTATGACATTTACTCAACAAAAGATAGAGGTTGTAACCTAGGAAGAATTTGACTTTTCTTTAGAAATTTATATTTTATCAAATATATATATATATATATGAATGGCTTATTCATGAATTTTTATAGAGATTTTTATTATATAATAAGTATGGATTATCTTTAAGGTTTTCCTGAGAAATTTAGTGTGTTAAAGAACATTGTCATGCATGGAAATACATGTATCCAATTGTCAAGTGAACATAAAATAGAACAAGGGGATGAGGTTATTTTGAAAATCAAAAATGAATATTTTAGGTTTAGATAAAAAAATAATGAAGAAAAGGAATGATATGATATGTTCATAATGAGAGATGAAGAGCATCAAGAAGATCTTGGCATATACAATGAATAAAAAAATGTTCTTAAGATAAGAAGGAATTAAGAAAGAGTGAACCAAGTAAAGGATATGAATGGGCATCTCAAGGTCTATTATGATAATATAAATGATGAGTATACCGAGGCATGTATAAATAAAAATTAGTGGAATGGATAATATGATATAAAAATGGTTTTCTTTAATTTATTTTTCGTATGTGCACATATAGCTAAAGAAGATTTAGAGTTGAGATTGATTGATCTAAAAGAAGAAAAATGTACATTTAAAGAGGAAATACTATTTTACCAATCCTTGTGACTCCTAAGAATACAATGGGATCTAGGAGGTATAGATAAAATAAAATCAATTTTTAAGTGAAGGAAAATATATTAGGAAACATTTGTATCAAAGGTTGATTAATGAGAAGGAGCTCATCAAATATTTCAAGGATACTAGTTTGATGCAGGAGCATCACCATTTTTGAAATTTTGGGTTTTTTAAATGATCTTGAGTCATTATACTATCTTAATATTATTAATTTTCTTTTATGAATCATTCATAGATCTTAGGTAGTCTTCAAATTTGAATTTGGGCTCTCCAAGCATTTTCACACCAAAATGCCCAATTCAAATATTTGAAAGGTTTCCTTTGATTTTAACGTCATTAACAACATTTTTAAAGGTGTTTTTGATTGATATTGATTAGGATATGTGTGTTAATATTATTTAGTGTAATTTTTGTGTTTGAAAACCTTTGTGGTCACTTTTGTTTTATTGAAAACTTTGTTGTAAGTTCAAAATTACATTTGTTCATGTAAAGCTTATGTTGGAGGCAACCAAGAAATGGTTAGATATGTTATAGGTAAGATATAATTATTGTAAAAATTTGAATGATTTAGTGTGAATGATAATATAATAGGTTATCTATTAGAAACAAAATAAGAGAAGATCTTAGCACAATTAGAGGACTATTTTATTTAAGATTTTTGTGCATGTACATGTGAAACATGAATATCAATACAAGAGAATAAAATTTGTGATATATTTGGATTGAGATTAAATATTGATAAGTGTGGTTGAATTTACATGGAATCTATTGATATTTTAAGTAAAATTTTGTCATTTACAACCAGAGTAAGAAGGAAATCAAACTTAGTACAATTCAATGTTATCACTGTCAAGGTTCATGTGAAGTAAGAAAGATTTCAGCATTCCTCTAATGATATTTATGCATGAAAGGATTGGATAAAGATTATAAATTTAATAGATATTATTTTAAATATAATAATTCTAAGAAAGGGTAATTATTCACTAAAATATACAGCTTTGCCTATAGAGGCCTGTACCATGCATTAGTGTATTGTTTGGGTAAGATTTATAAGTTTTTTAATCTTTATGTTAATATAGATAAATTATATAAATATATAAGTTTATATTAATGTTTTAAATACCCAATACACTTGTGCTAAGTCTTTGAATCATCTAATTGATTTGAAAACTTTATGTTTTATCTCTCTCATCTTGTGTAAGAAACCTGGTGAAGGGTGTTGGACATTTCTTAGTTTTGTACATAGAGGTTGTTACAAACTCTAAAATTTTTCATGGGGTTTTGGTTTTTTGTATTAAAGGTTAATAAAAAATTTATTTTATGTTTTGACATGTGTGGATATTTTAATATTTAACACTCAATTTGAGGACTATGAAAGCTAATTGAGGTCAATTAGAGAGAGATAAGTTGAGTTAGTATAATTATTTTGTGAGTTAGTCTATAAAAATTGGCGTGGAGTTGTAAGCCATTAATGGGTATTTATAAAGATAATTTAGTTTTTATGAAACCTTGTATGCTTGTTAATCCATTTGAAAAGTTATCTTAGGAGGGTTATAAGAAATATACCTAATTGAGATAAAGTTCTAAAAAATAGAGAATTTCCCTTAGGAGTTGGTGTTGACCACATTATAGTCTCATACCTAGAAAAGGGTCAACCTAAATTCTTAGAGTCCTGATCCATCATTAGTACTCATGGTTTCTATTCACCCTATGAGATTGAGTTATTCAAAATGTTCACTATCTTTTCATGCTATAACATTTTTTCATGTTTATTCTCACCTATGTTTCAACTTGTATTAAGTTTTTAAATGATGATTTAATATGTATAAATGTCCTTGGCTAGTTTTATTAAGCTTTAACATAAAAAGGTGTCATGGTAGAGGAGAGTTAAAAAGGTAGCCTAGTGAAGGATCCTAAAACATCTCTAATCTGATCAATCATATAAGGTATGATCCTTTTTGAAGATTGTGATAATAGTATATATTGTATTAAGTCCCAATTGAGGTCTTTAATAGGTTTTAAAGTTATCCTCATATATGTTAGCATGATATTCATTTGATATACCTTCTTAAGGTCATGAGTGTGTCCTAAAATCAATATTTTTGACCATGATGAGACCTAATTTAACCTTAAAAGGAAACTAAACCACCATACATTCCTTAAATAGCCTCCATGAAATTAATTTGGACATTAATAAGGTGTTTCATTCACTAATGATTTCATTCCCAAAAAGGTCAATGCTTAAATCCTCTCTAATGGGGCCCAGACATGCCATTTTATTCCTTTTTAGCTTCCCTAATTTGTACCATGAATTTAAAACATCACATGACTCCTAATTTCCCTCCAGCATGCCAATTAACAATTGTTTTTGGTGTGAAAATTGAGAAAATGTAGGGAAATTATAGGATTTATATGTTTTTTGAATGGTATGGATCTGTACAGTATGAACTAACTCAAGTGGAGTCTGGGATCTATAGGGGGACATTAGTAATGGAAATTTTTCAAGGAAATAAAATGTTTTAGTTATTTTATAGGTCAAAAAAAACCCATCTTCCCATCTAGCTGATTATCAATCTTAGAGATCACTTAAGGTTTGTGTGGAGACTGTACAAAGGAGAGAGAGTGAATACCCAAGATCTTATCTAGAGAAAGTATAATTGGTTAGATTTTATTCATGAGAATTGATTTATTAATTTATTCCTTGAGATATATGATAATTCCTTCAAAACTTAAGGGATCTGAGCATCATTCATGTATGTATAAGCCAAATAGATTATAATAATTTTAATGGATTTTTAGCTTGTTTGGTCAAACCATTGGTTATTCCTTTTTTCTAGGTCTTGAAAGAAACTCTCATGGATTATTTAGTTTTATGATCACATGTGTGATATTATAGAACCAATAAACATCTAGGATATAAGGGTCTACATTCTACAGTCAAATTTGGATTGTAAGTAGAGTGTTGGATGCATTCTCCAAAGGAAGTTGACTACATTGAAAGATCAGTTGACCACTTAATATTACCCATATATATTTTCTCATATTTTATTTTCACATTATCTTATTATCTTCTCACAATATATTTAAGGGGTATACATATATATCTAGGTACACTATCATAGCAATGTTTGTTGTTTAATGGTACTTTTAGATCTTTCAAACATAGTAAGAACTTGAAATGGAATGTTCAAATCATGACAATCCATCATTATATAATTATGAACATATTCCTTACCTTCCATTATATCCACATAGGAATAGAAACCACAATCCTTTCTTCCAAATCTTAAACAATCAATTTTAACAAAAGTTAATATTTTTATCCATTGTTAAGGTATCACAAAGATTCCTAGGTTTCATTTTATAACTGCATAAGCATTTTCTTGGTCTTCAAAGTGTCAAGTTTGGATAGGTATGTGTATTAGGCTATTCAAGGTTATTTTGAGTTACTTTGGAAATGTACCCATACTTTAGTTTATATCATATTCATACCTTTTCCATTTCATTTTTTTAAAATTTCCATTATGCTTTGTTTTAACCCTATTTTTCATGTTCCAACCCCCATGTCACTCTTCATCCACTCATACACCCTTAATTCTAAGTTTAAACCATATAAATAAGACCTAAATATCCCTTGGGAACCTTAATAATAATGATTTCATAGAGGATAGATCTATATGAGTCATATATCATGATAAAGTAGTGAATGACCACCTATAAGAAACCAACCTAAGCATAGTAAGTGAGAACCTTCAATAGCATTATGTGAATACCAATCATGGGCATAGGATATGGTATGATTAGGAGAATGGATACCCATAAGAGATGAAGGATATTGTGAGAGAATATCACTAAAGGTTTAAAATGAATTTAAACACTCTACTCTCTCAGAAACTTATCCCATAGACCTTGTATACAATCAATATAGGTAAACAAGTGCATAAAAATCTCTTGGTATGAATTGATATATATATATATATATATGTATATGTATATATAGAGAGAGAGAGAGAGGTTCACATTGAGTAAAAGTAAAAATCCCAAAGATCACCTCATCTAAAATACAAAAGGACATCAAACATAGGCCTGTTGACCATGAACCCTAAGCCTTATAAGGAGAAGGTATACAAGAGGAGGAGATTCTATAGAATTACTATCTAAGATTATCCCTATTCATATAAAACATGACTTAAATCATATCACAATGTTCATCTCAATAAACAAAAGACAAGAGCCTACTTAGAACCCTCATGTTTAACCACTTAGCCTATAGGTAACCTACAACTAGTCATGATAATATTATAGTTTGAGATCTCTGTAGGCACGATCAATTTTCAAAATTCCTTAAAAATGGTCATTTTTAGTGGTTTAATGCATTCATAGTCAATTTAGGACTTATAAATAGTGTGTATACCTACTATTTTATCTCAGACCTAGCCCAATATGTGGTAGCTAATTTTGGCGATACGTGAGTGAATTCATATATTGAAGTGCCTATAGGTAGATTAAAGTCCACAAATGATTCTAAAATAATGTGATGTGATGGTAAAAGTTTTAATACACCCTCTAAGGGAAGAAACATCTAAGATTACAATAATATTTCCTTTAGGGTAGGATAAAGAAGATAAACCTCAAGCTTGGTCGTATACCCTATTACCATCTTCAAGTATCTCCAAATCCTTATAAAATGTTTGATGGACATGAAGGATGTATAATAGTGTTTCAAACCCTAATGAGAAGGTTTCAAGTAAATAAAAGTAATAAAAGAGTTAGAATGGCCTCAAAACCTTGCTCAATCCTTAAAACCCTAACACAACCACTTTGAGGTACAAATTCAAGTGTTCATACACTTCACTACTGAGAGGCTCAGGCTCAAGTATCATGGAGAAGTAAAGGTACCCCTATGGAATAAAAATACATGAAATAATGATAGGTGTTGAGGCTATAGCATTTATTAATGATCCTTAGTATTTTAAACTATTGAAATAGACTTTAAAAAATCCACCTTTAAATGTTCATCTCTCCACACACATTCTGCATGAAACTCTAAGGTATTGAGGGAATGTGAGGGGGTCAATTCACTATAGGTTCATGGTAACTAGTTTTGGTTTGGACATCCATATGCTATGAACTATAATTAATATGGTGAATTTTCTAAAACCCTCTTAAACCCTAGATAGTACTCGATGGTGGATTATCACTCCAAATCACATATAGATGGATTTATTTTACCCTAAAATGATCTTTAACATCTCCTCAAGTATTTTGAGCAACATAGTGACCTACTAATTGGCACATGTAGAGGTTAGTCTATATGGAATAGGCATAAAGAGAGTAGTTTGAGCCTAAAATCAATGAGGTGAGAAGTGTGGTGTGTATCATGGGGTTAAGTAGGGAGAATGGGACCTAAAACTTATAAATATTCCTATAATATTCATCTATAAGGACCTTCATGAGTGGTTTTTTAATAAAATAGGTTCAAATGTTGAGATAAATGGTTGTGTTCTATTAATATAAATTAAATGGCCTAATCAAGACAATATTTATGCTACATGAGACATATTAGGTGATATTTAAATTGAAGACAAGGTATAAGTACCTCATAACCCTAGGATAAGGGCAAAATTTAGGGTTTATGTGTGTAGATAGATTGGTCTAACAACTCCACTAGAACAATGTCACTAAGAGGTGGATAAAATAGATAATTTTAAGGCAATGGAACCTCAAACCTTTATTGGAGAGGTAATCATGATGATTAAGGACATTTTGGTCATATTGAGTTTTAGGAAAGTTGATAGAGTTAGTCCTTTTAGTGTACAGACACCCTAACATTGCTCAGGCAACATGCTTACCACCTGAGTATAATTTTAAAATTACCAAGCTATATTAAAACCTTTCATGGGAGTTAAATAACTTTAGGGGAGGTAGAGGAGTCTATCAAAATGCATTTAGTGTAATTATTTTAGATATTCAAGCCCTAATCTTTATGAATCATCAGTAAGAGTTATAGGCACTCTTAAAACCCTCAAAAACATTAATAAGAACTTAATTAGAGATATTTGGTTAGATATTCATCTAAATAGGAATGATCTAATTAAATAACACTAATTACATGTTATCCACTTAGGAGAGTTCATGCCCAAGGTACCTAATTGTACAAAGGTTATATAGACACCTCTAAAAAATTAAATTTAAATGTTTTTGAGTATAAATAAGGTTATAGGACCTACTCAAGAAATTTAAACCATGTTAAATGTTATTAAATAATTTTTTCGCTCCTAAAAATCTAAAAATTTCATTTATTTGCTTGTAAGTATCTCTGGTAACTTCTCCTAATCGACCAATCTATGGGGCTAGTCTAAATGGCCTTGGCATGTAAGGTAGATGAGTTTACAGATGAAGGATGATTAAAGGGTATAAATCACAATACATAAGGTTAAACAAGGTGTACTCAAAGTCTTCTCAAATTATTTGAGAGTTTAGCTTAGTTTTTCTAAGTCATTGAAATAGTGAATATGTATAAAGATGAAGAACATACAGGTGATGCCTACTTAATGAGTAGGAAGAAGGTAATAGTACACATAGAATGAAATTATGATATTAATGAGACACCTTGAGGTGTTTTTAACTACCATTGAGGTGATTATATTTCATGTTGAAGATAACTATCAAGGAATGGAAATAGTTTCAAATCAAAATCAACTATGCACATTGAAAAGGAGGCTTCTCAATGTCTTAAGGCCTAGTCACACCCCATGCACACTTTGTAACTATCATTATATAAATAATGGGATATTTTGGGTGTGTTCACACTCTACATAAATTCCAATAGGTAATTTTAAACCTCCAAACCTCACCTCAATGCCAAAATAACATGATTTAAGAAGTGTCAACACATAAGAGTGATTATGATTGTTTTAACTTCCATATGACCACCTTGGTTTCATTCATGGCCTATCCTATTCATGTATCCTTATATAATCTCTCATGAATATTATAAATAAGGAGGCATTGAAATATTTGTTCTTATTCCTTGGCTAGGTGTAGTAAAGCTCTGCCAAAATTACACCTTGTGCCTTTTAATCAATAGAAAAATAGTTGCAGACTTCATGTTTGAGTGTTAGTATGCATTATGATTATTGATTTATATAATGTATTAAATACATTATATTTTTAATTTCCTCTTATGAAACTAATGTCTTATTATCATTTTATGTAGTTTATGTGAACTATTTATGGGTAGAGGTTTTCTTGAGGTGTTGATGAGCTAATATTGTCTTGTACAAATCTATGTTTTTAGCCTTCAAGTTATAAAACCTCCACTTAAACTTCACATGAAATAATCATGCCTAGGACATTATTTAGAGTTCTGATTATTTTCCAATTTAATTATATTCATAAGTGTTTCTAATGGAAAAATCAAGAGGGGATAGTCAAATATTCTTGCATCACCACTATTAGTGTAGGTTTATTTCTATGTTTCATCTTTATCCATTTTCATCTTGATAGAATTATGTCTTAGATAGAGAATTTAAGTGACAAATAAAGGGATATATCCCCATAAAGATATAGGTTTTACCTAAACTATAGGTATCCAAAAAACTATAGGTCAATCCCATGTTAGTCCAAGTTTGAGAAGGTCTTGAATAGTCTTCATCAAGAGGGTGCAACTTGGGTAAATAATAGTTGGGTTACAAAACATGGTGATAAGAATGAAGGAGATAAAGGTTATCCCAAATAAGTATTAAATTTATAAAATAACCTTGAATATTGTTATAGCCTTAGAGATTTGTATAAAAAAAGGGATACAAGAGACTGACCCCTAATAAGATATATTGTAAGTTGCATAAGAAATTTATTTTCCTCTACATCACATCCCCTTGTCAATCATAGCCATCATATCAATTATTTATTCATATATTTGTATTCATCTACAATACATCATGTTCTTGATTATAATATTACTTATGTCTAATTGAGTTTGAGTCATCTACACCATATAATCCTATCATCTAATCCTATTAACCAAGTCATCTCATTCAAATGGAGTCAATCTTAGCCTTGAGCTAGTATAATATCTGAAATCTAGTCAACCTTAGTCAAAATCATGTCTCTAAGTATTTTCCAACCCCCTATCAAGTCTTATATCTTATCGTAACTCATTGAGTCAAATCTAGTCTAAATCATCAAAAGTCTAGTTGAAATCCTAATTTAGTCTATTTGATCTTGTATTACCCAATTGAACAACACATCACATCAAAATATCCAATCAAACTTGACATTAGACAAAATAAATCCTTTATCAAATACTTTTCCACCCATGCCATCTTCATCCCTCAATCTTTCCATTAAATACCCTACAATTACTGATTGGGATTAGTGAACCATATCATCCATACTTTTTCCCATATCGATCCATGGTTTCCAAAATAAATTTGGATTTCACCCTAAAAGAGAAAGATATCTTTACCAATATATATTTACTTATTTTTTAACTCATTAATCTAGGCACCTAGTATCTTAGAGACTTTAAAACCTATCTAAATAACATTTCCTCTAGTTTGAACCCATTCCCATTAATTAACTCTTAGTATTCATACTATCCAATCCCATTCAAATCCTCTATCCACTAGTCATAGCCAGTCATCTACCCCTTCCTCTATCAATAAAGGGAATCCAATATTAGCCATCTCAACTACTAGTAGTCTTCCCACCCAATCATGACAAAAAATATCTAGTCTCAAGTCCAATGCTTCATCATCAATGTTAGAAAGTGAAGATAATCCCTATACTCTTAATCATATAACCCTAAAATACCTATTCCACCAACTTATTTACTTAGACATGATTATCTATATGCTCATACAACATCTTGATCCTTCCAAGCCCAAGACCTCTTGGTATAAATAAAACCACTAATTTATATATCATCAAACTTGGGGTTATATCATTAGTCGATGTCTTAACTTACAAAACTATGTTTAAGACCTCATCGACTATGGTGAGCTCAAAATCAATAATGAATCAGATGAGCCTACATCTAATGATGAAAAATAAGAGGTATGTTGCATTTCCTTTTATGATCATGATCGAGCCCTTTCCTTTCCAATCCAATTCCAAAACTCTGAGTCCATACTCCATGTTCTACCTATCTTTGATAAATCCTTCATCAATGATGAGTTTGTTTCCCATAAGCCTAGTCCTCCCATCTCTCTTGATTAATTCTTCTATGGGTTTGTCTTTATCAAATCCATTATCTCCATGTCATCAAATTAAAAACCCCATTTATAGAGGTTTTATTGACCCTTTAGGTCACCCAAGTCTATGCAAAGCTCATGAGACATTTCACAAAAGGTTTTCATGTTTATACACTGATGGGTCCATTACAAATAGGATTGCATGTAGATTATTCCTACAAGCACCTAAGGATAGTAATTACTGTAGACCAACACCTCACCTAAGTGTATACATATTCCTGTGAACAAAGCCTTGTTACATGTCATGAAAAAATGTTTTCATTCCCTTATGATAAACATAGAATTAAATGCATGTCAAATCCATGTGTTTAAGATACCCAAGAATAATGTAGTGGTAAGTGTTGAATCTCCAATTTACACCTCCCCACAAGTGATAAACTCATAAGGAGTTCATAAAATTTGTACACTTTCATAATGTCAAGTTCCCTATAGGCAAGATGGCATGTATACACTTCCCATCTATGCCCACACTCAATATTTATCGTGGGTTTGAACATCAACTAAGTTTTTATTTTCACCTACAAAAATTTTGTAACGTGTGACCCATGTAAATATCCTTCATCATACCAACATAGTGTGTAATCAAGAGAACATGGGTGTCCCAAAATTCAAGTAGTGAAAGAGACAAGTGTGAGGAAGAAGTTCCAAATCATGAATATTGCACTTAAAATATTCAATATTATTTTAAACTCTTATTCAAACACTTCCATAGAATCAAATAATAAAGACCCATGCCAAGTTAATGAGTTTCAAATATGTTCCCTTGTAAAACATAAAATATAATCTAGGTTTCACACCATTCCCTTCACATACTATTACAAGTTATAGATGAAGGCATAAAATTTGAATACCATAAAAATAGGTTAGGTATATAAAGAGTTTGAAATTTTTGATTTTACCTAATAGATCACCCTTAGTTCCATTCCCAAACTCATAGATTCATTGCATAACCAATTCATTATGCAACCTTGAGCATGCAATCACATTTGTGTAAAAATCAGTGCACATAGTTCAAGGTGCACATGGTCCACAAAATATAGGTGTGCATGCTAATCTTTACGACATTCAAGATAACATGGTATAACTAAAACATTTACATGTGTAGTCTGAAGTCAACATGCTAGTACAAATGTATTCACATGTGACATCTATAAATGAGGATGGGAGTTGATCTTGATTACACATTAAGGGATCCAAATCAAAGTATAATTTAATGTAAATGTGTATTTCATAGTTTCATAGCATGATAACACACCTCCCTTGTCTTCCTAAATTCCTTTCATTTATAGACACACATGCAGATCCATGATTAACCTCCTAATTACTTCAATGATCAAATTATTAGACATAGGTTGAATAAACATGGCTTTTAGTAGTTATTGTAATTACTTTGATACTCTTAATCAAACTCAAGATCTACACATCATTTTGAATTAAATTTCTTACCTACCACTTTAAATGGTGAATTAATTATGCATGGTCTAAATAAGTTAGCCTACTCTAAAGCTTATCCTAAGGAGTGAAAGAGTGACACACCTTTGGGGATGATCCCATTATTCTGAAGAGACACTAATTTACTCTATAACACACAAATTTGAGGTACTAAGAACATAATATGCATACATCAACACACACTAGATCCTTTCACACATGGGTATATCTTTTAATTGATAATTTTTTTTGGAATTATTAGTCAGACCAAGATCAAATGTTGGAAAAGGTCATGGTGCTAATGTTAATTATTAAAGTGTTGAAGCCACTCTACAAAGCACCTAGTGACTTAAAATGTCACATGTACTAGTTAATGCAACTTAAATTCCCAAAATATGTCTTCCTCCCATTCCATGAAAATTTTATTGTTATACCCTCCTATCGTCCATATCAAGGCCAAAAATGCTCTTGGTTTCAGTCAAAATTTACCTAGATCAGTAAGATGTTAGCCTCTCGATAGTGTTTGCCTTTATTTGACCCTAGCTCTACCCTTTTATAAGCCTCAACAAAGCATCAGAGATATCCTACTTGACTTTAACCAACAATTGAGGGATACTCACAAGGAGATGAAGTATGGTAGAGTATAATATGAACTCACTCATTAGGCTTATATTCACTATTAAGAGAATAAGATTCAAAGAAGTTATGAGGAGGAATGCTTGGCTAGGAAATTATAGCCAAGGAAGAGAAGATACATAAAATTGTTATGTTAATAAAAGGAATTAAGACCCAAGGTCCCCCTTTTATTCTAAAATTCAAATAAGTTGGCCTTTATGATTATAGACCATCCCGTGAAAAGAGGATATTATATGCTCAAGATCCCAAGCTTCAATTAGGGAAAGTCTTATGAGCCTTTAAACATATCTCCTTATTTCAATATCATGATTTTAAAAGGCCCCATTATTTGAAAGATCCTTCCACATGATAAGTCAAGAGCTCATTATTAATTTATTAACCCAATCATGGAAACCTTTTTTGACCAAGTAACCTAATTTCAAGATGTTGAACATTTTTAAAGTCACTCCTAATTCATTAGTTGAACCCTCACCCTCTAACCTTCTCCCTTATTAAAGGAGGACCCATTGTATGGAGATTAGATGAAGATAATTTGTATGAATTAAAGAGTACATCAATTTAGGATTAGAAGGAGATAATAATTGGTAGCCCTATTTTTATCATCAAGACATAAAGGTTAGACCTAGAATCACAAGAAGAAAATTTATCTAGTTGGCCTTGTTTTGATATCATCAAGGAAGGAGTTCTTGAGGATGAAGGGTTAAATTAACTTCATCGGGAGGAGTTTCAGACCCCTCACCTACTAGATGAATTCCTTTCCTTCATTGAAGAATAAATAAGTTCACTTCCTCCTCCTTTACAAGAGGATTCCAAGAAGGATGGATAAGTTGAGATTTGCATCTTATTTTGGGGATTCCATTTTACATAATGGATAAACCCCTTAAGGGTAATCAAAGTGGTGAATTGGAGTTCATGATTCAAGAGTGAAACTCCAATCATCTTGAGAGCACTGCATAGATGCCAAAAAATGACATTGAGTTATACGGTTTATTTGAGAACATAAAAGTAGGTGATGTCATTATTCAAAGGTACTATGTCTAAAATGGAGCCAAGGAGTTCAACCTTATCGAACAGGTCAGGAAGAAGTAAGGTATTCCATTAAACCTATGTTACCAAGGGTTAAAAATTCATCTATTTAATATTTTTAGATATGCATATAAAATCTCAGATGATTCCATATTTTATTTCACCCATTTAGAGGCAATATAGGATTATTTTGGTCTTATCCTCCCAATAATTTATTCCCACTTACTCTTAAATACAGACCCATAATGCAACATGAAGATGATGAGAGGTCATAATAGAAAGTGTGCTTTATCTAGGAACTTTGAAAGGGAGTTTTTAAAGGACATGCTTAACTTGGAGGATAATCTAAGATATAAATAAAGGATCCCACCCATTAATTTAATAACCCAATCTAGTGTTCATCCTTGTGTCCCTCCTTTTATAAATAATATATTTAAGTTGCCAACTTTGAAAGTAAGTCTTTACCCATCTGTGCCTTTTCTCTAATATAAATTTATGCATAGTGAATATGACCTAAAAGGATTTTTTTGATCTAGGAGAACCAAGGACATTTTATTAGTTTTTAAATAGTATATTAGTTATTTTTATTTTCCTTAAGTCCCTACATTCACATGTAGGTAGTCATAAGTTAGCTTGTTGTGTCATTTTCCATAACTTTTTTCCCATCAATTTTTGTTCCTTGTTTCCTTCATTTATTTTGATGAGGGTCCTATCTCTTCAAGTTTTTAGTGCTAAGGAAAGTAAACTACCAAGAATTTAAAGTGAAAAGATGCACACATATGAAGCCTAGGTAGATAAACATGAAAAATAATAACACTACTACGATGGATGGATTTTAGGATTCAACGAATCCATGCCTCATGGATTTATTTAAAATCCATTAAGTTACCACTTAGTAGGCAAGTGGCCCATAAAGGTCACCAAAAGTGTTGACCTTATAGGTCACCCCAAACTACATAGAGTTCACAAGACATTTCATAGAAAGTTTTCATTATTGCATAGTGATCTATCTCTCATAAATGGGTTTTCATTAAGATGACTCCATAAAGCACCCAAGGATAGTAGTTATCACATATCAATACCTCAACTATGTGTATATGCATTTATATGAATAAAATGTCATTATGTGCCTCAAAAAAATATTTTTATTCCCTTATGATAAACATGGAATTAAATACATGCACAAGCTATGCGTGTAAGGTCCCAAAGTCTTAAGTAGTGGTAAGTTTTGAATCTCCATGTCACCCATCCATGTAACTACTGAACTCATAAGGTCTTCACAAAATTCACGCACTTGTGAGTATTTGAGTTCCATAAAGTCAAGAAAGCATGTAAACACTTCCCATATACACCCATAATCAATAGTTATCACATATTCAGACATAAAATAGGTGTTGATTTGAGCCTATGAGAAATTCCCAATGCACTCCCCATTTAAAGATACTTCATCACACCAACACAATGTGAAATTTAGAGTGCATAAGTCTCCCTAAATTCAAGTAGTGAAAGAGATAATTATGAGAGAAAATTTCCAAATAATGAATAACACACTCAATATCTTCAATATTATTATGTTCTCTTATTCAAATACTTCCACGCACTTAAATAATGAAGTCCTACACAAAATAACAAAGTTTCACATCTATGCCCTTGTAAAATGTAGACAATATCTAGGATATGCACCATTCCCTTCACAAAATAATATAAGTTCCAAATGAAGGAATAGACATTGAATATGATCAAAAGAGACTATCCATAAAAGGAGTTTGTTCTTTTTGATTTTTTTATAATATCACCCTCAATATTTTTCATAAACTTGTAGCTTCACTGTGTATCCAATTCATGATGCAACCTTTAAAATTCACTCCCATATATGTAGAAATTAGTGTGCATGGTGTAATGTGCACCTAGTCCCCAAAATAAAGGTATGAATTTTAATCCCTACCATTCATAAGATAATATGGAAAAAGCTAAATATGAACCTATGCATTTGCGCATTAGTGAGCTAGTACATGTGGATTGATAGGTGACCACCATAAATAAAGATGGCAGATAATCTTGATTAGATATTGATGGAGCTGAATATAAATATAATTCAATGTAAAGTTGTATATTGGAGTGTTGTAAAATGATAATAGGACTATTTTGGATACCTAACCTTCATTCATTAATATATGCACATATGGATCTAAGAGTGACCTCCCAGCTACTTTCATGTTCCAATTGTCATACCTATGTTGAATAAGCATGGCTTTTAGTAGTTATTATAAATACTTTGATGCTATTAGTCTATCTCAAGCTCTAGGAATAATTTCAAATTAAATTTATTACTTCCACTTCCAATGATGAATTCATTATAGATGGCCTCACCCAATGTTATATAAACCTTAATTTTTATGTAAAAATTTTGACATTTTCTATCCATTCGTAATGTCACCAAAAGTTTTCCTTAGACCTTGAGATTAATAAGAGCTAATTTATTTTTATTCATTCTCTATGTTCTATGTGCATTCATGATTTTTAACCTTTGTCTATGGATGTTCATCCCTCCCATTGTCATGATCCCTTAACATCTATATGTAAATATGGAAGTATTTTTAGGTATCATATTGTGTATACATGGGTTTACATAGGCATTATCTATGTATTTTTTGACATGAATCATAAATATGCATTATATTACTTTACTAAAACACTTATGTAGTTCACCTAGTTTAAATATTTTACATTCACTCTATTACTTTTATTGTGTTGTTAAGTGGGTGAGGTGATTTATCTATTCTTGGTGTATCACCTTTTATGTTATAGTGACCCTCTTACCTTTTCTCTCCATTTACCCTTTATAAATCTTAGGTTTAGTACTACTTTTAGATTTCATTATGCTCCATGTATGCTTCTAAATTGGTCCTAAACTAGGTGTATCTAGAATATAATGAAGTTGACTTACTCTATAGGTTCATTCCATTGAGTGAAAGAGTCCCACACCTTGGGGGACAATCTCATTGTTACAATGAAACACCGAATCTCTATATGGTGCCCAAATATGAGGTGTTAGGCATGAAATATCCACATATTATTGTGTGTAAGAACCTTTCACATAAGGGTGTACATTTTAATGATAATACGTTCATTTCAAACAAAAAATACTTTATTAGTATCATTTCATCATCTATGTTACTTACAACCTTATCAAAGTAAGAATTAGAGTCAGTATAAGTCTTATATGCATCAAGATCATGTCTTACACTAGTATCACAATCAAATACCATGTCAAAAACATCATCCCTCTTAGATATTTCAACCTATGATGCCTATCTATTTATAGATACCTAAAATCAAGATATCAAGTAATGATAAGTCATATACTTTGATGCCAACCAAGATGATAAAGTCATAATAGAGTTCATACAAGATTTATCATTTGATGAATATGATCCTAAGTTATATGTGTATCGTATAGATAGTCTTACTGATCCTTTTATTGATCTTGAGGATATTTTATCTAATGTTGAAATTGGGTCTCTTAGGAACCTCTATGAGGACTATTCTTCCCCATCACCACTCATTGACCTCATCATGCCATCTCCCCCACCTTCATCCATCATAGACCCCCTTATTATTATCAATGATCATTTAATCACTTCCATCCATAGTGATGGACAATAACATACATTGTTAAACCCTTCCCTAAGTAACATAATATGTGTCAAAAATACAAAGGTCCAAGACCATATTTGAATGGCATACATGATTATCAAAAAACTTTTGATCTAACAAGTCAAAATAAATGAAAGTCAAATAATTTTCCTAATTTTATATTTTCTTCCCCTAATAAAACATTCTTTAAGGCACTATGGGGCCATCCAAGTTAAAATAAGCATCATCTATCAAAATCTTATGGTGAAGCCTAATTTTAGGCAATAAGGAACAATAAACGTATAATAAGGTATAAAGATCAAATCCTTGTCAAAAACACCATTAGTATGGATGATAAACCTTATAATGATCAAGTAAAAAAAAATACAATGTAAAAGTGTCTTGGATCTCTTACAATTTTTTGTCATATGGTAATAATCAGCTGTGAAACATAAAACATGTCCAACAATGTGTGAAATTTATAGTCAAACTTCATGATCACCCATCACACTTAACTATCATGATCTTATCATACATTCAATTCCTATACATCACCATCAAATCAAAACCTAAATCCATCCATTCCACACCTCAAAAACCTAGGTACGATAGCCTCTTATAGGGGTGAGAAAGACACCTAGTCTAGATGTCTATACTGGTATCAATAAAGAGTCAAAAAATATCAAAAGTACATGAGTGAATCCAAAATCAATAACATGGTCCTAATATCACATCCAAGTAAAATAGATGGTGGTTGAATAAAAAAAATTATTGACATTCCTAGATCTCGCACCCATATCCATTAAATAAAGATGTCAAAAGTTTAAAAGTTAAATAAAATAAATAAATAAATAAATAAAAATCATTCATCCAATGGTGAAACTAGCCTTTTATCACATTTAGAAAGTATCATGATGAAATCTAGTTTTTGATGTCATGGTAAAATATTCTATTGATCATATTGTACCTCAACACTTGGGGAAAAAATTCATCCCTTGTCAATCCCATCCATGTCATCATTGTCTATCTTATCCATCAATCCATTTCTCTTACCCATCATCTACTAGCATATCTTTTATCCTATTATGTCCATTATTTCTTCTAGTTTTGAATTTCGTAAGGGACTAGAAGATGTATTGGGAAATGTTCTATAATTATCTTGGTATATCCTCTAATGGACACTTGGTAAATAATATATATGGTTCTCTCATGATGTGGTTGTTATCAACCCCTAGTCCATTCTTCCTTGGAAATCATCCCATTTTTATCATCACCCTCATCCGTTTTTCATCCCATCCATTATTCCACTCATCCTTATCTTGATTTCTAGTCTTGGTATTCCCTTCTATAGTAACCCCATTTTTATAGTGTACATACATATTCTCAAAAGACCTAAATTTTTAAATATTCTAAAAAATCATAAAAATCATAAAATCCACAAAACCCCCCGCGCCCCCCCCCAAAGATTTATTTATCTTATCATATGTTGTTTTATCCTATGTCTTAAATGTCCCAATCATCCTATATAATGTTTCAACCATCTTATCATCTTGCCATCTTTATTTGTACTATGTACTAGTGGTCTTATCATTTTGTCATCTTGACTTTTCCTATGTTCTAATATCGGCATGAAATTCATTATACATAACCTTATCTAGATACAAGTCACTACTCTACTCTAGCTCCATACCATTGTCCAAGTATAGAACCTTAATAAGAATTCCCATCATCATGACCAACTTATTCCAACTCATCACCTCATCAATCATCTCATCAAATCTCATCAGGATAAAATATAAGACACTAATCACAATGTATCTCTATGTGGATACTTGTGTATGTTACTTGTATTCTCTATGTTGTTTGATTTGTTTTCATGTCTTTTATCATGTATATATCTATATATGTTTGGTTTTTATCTATGTTTATCTTATTTTATTAGTATTTTAATTAGTATTGCATCATGTATCTTTCATCAAGGGTGTAATGAACAAGGATTCTATGATGGAGCAAAAAAATCTATAATAATTACTTTGGGTGCTCTATGAAGATTTCATAATTTTCCCATTTTATAATCATGCAATTTGGCATAATGTCCTCTTCACCATACTTATATCATGAGGCATACTACCTAATATTATATTTAAATTAGATTTCTTATACTACTATGAGACATTTTACAATAATGATTGATTAATAATGTATTTAACTCGTCATTTATCCTATCCTCTCTCACATGTACAAACATCTAATCATCTTAATCCCATCATCAAGTCGATCATCCTAGTCCACTCATATAATATCCAATCATTCTTCCAAGCCAATTACCATCCTATATATATCCTTTAGTTACTCATTTATCATATCTAAAAAAAAACATATAAAATCTCATCTCCATTCATTTATAATAGTCCTATATCTTCATATTTAACATATGATTCACATCCTTTATCTACAAACTAAATGTGTAACAATCATTTTTATCCTCCTCTTCTAGTCTATCTTATCATATAACATATAGTCTAAAATTCATTAGTCTATTGTATTATTAGAATATGTATGCAATTCTTAGTCACATAACATGTCTAAGGTTAGATTGACCAGTCTCTCCTCTTTCTCCATAATTCATCATCACATATATGTTGTGCTTCATCATCCTCACATATTGCATCACCCAAATCATTGAGCTAAAATATCATCAATTAATTACTCAATGGATCAATCCCTATTCACTCCACCATCATCTCCCCAATATTCCCATTTAATTTCATGCACATATCAATTAGACCTAATAAATAAAAACATCCATCTTTTCTTATGTTAGTCCTCATTTATCACTAATTCTTTAATTCATAATTTAAATTTTATAGTTTCCTCCTTTGATTGGGGCATGACTAGGAATATAAATTTATTACCATGTCTCACTCCCTTACATATTCCCTTTCTAGGGTCATTATCACTATTAATCCCATTATAACTCATTGATTCAATCCATTTTAGTCTAATTATTCACCTTCATATTTTGTTAACTCAACCATATAATGTATTCTATCTCATCTCTTTCATCACATCATTTGACTTTAGCTTTGATATATACTCATTATTAGTCTTATCAATTAATTTTGTTATTTTGCCTTGATGCTCTCCTAATATGCATCCTTGATTTGGATATGTCAAAATTTTAGGGCATTTACCATCTTGGTCTACAGATATCCTTGGCATATTTCCTTATAATGGATACATCAAAAGCTTTCAGCCTTTTATTTTTTAATCATTATGTTATAGTTGATTCCCCCTTAGGATGTGTCTACAACTATGACACAATAATTTACACTAGATGTTCATAGTTATTTGATAGGGGAATTATCAATTTTTATCTCACTAATCATGTCAAGTTAATTTTATTCATCATCTATCTCACATCTATATTCCCAACCACTTGTCTATCCATACCTCTTACCCCTTGTTTGTTATTTTCAATCAGCCATCTATCTCATTTTTATCTATAAGTCCCCTTGAGCGGGCATCATGTTTACTAACATAATTTACTAAAATTCATCCATAAGTGTCTTTATTTTTTTGAAAGACCATTAATATTTCTACTTTTTCCACTCACAATTCCATTTTAAAAAGGGGAAAGTGTATGAATCCAAAATTTCTCATCTTTTTCAACTTGTTAATTTTGAAACTTATATCACTAATTTATTTTAATGATAATTAGTCCCATATAATTTTATCTAATAAATTATTATTATTAATCCTTATAGTCTTTTTTATAATACCCCTTTCTAATATTCTTCATATAATAACTTTTTTCATTCCCCACAAACAAATTAATCCACTTGAGTCCCCATTATCTACTAACTAATCCCACTTGTCTAATATTTAGGAACTTAAAATTCCCTCACACCTAACTTAGACTATGAGTAGCCTTTATTAAAAGTATACTCATATTAATCACATATTAACTACCCATATAATCTCTTAATGCTTAGCCCCTAATGGATTCTATAATTATTTAATTGTAAAAACCTCCCCTATTCTCCCCTTTTTCTCTAGAAACCTATAAATCTAGAGGATTCTTGAGAATTTATAACTCCCTCATTTTATTCTATTTAAATCCATCCACTCCTCCATGAGAATCCAACTATGAAATGAAACCTAATATCTAATCCAATAGTCAACAAATCCATGAATCTATGCTAATCTAAGTACTGAATAAATTGAAATCATGTGAAACTAAAATTTACATACATCCATAGAAATACAACAATAGTATTCATTAATATTTAGACTTTTAGTCTTTAATATTGTTTTGATCATTTATCTTTATATTCATATTGATAGTTTTTAATGTTTATTTGTGTGAATTGTATCACTATGATCTATCTAAATTTATAAAGTAGATATTAAATATGGATGTTTTTGATATAATTACTATTAACTCTAAATTTATAAAGTAGATATTAAATATGGATGTTTTTGATATAATTACATAACATAGATCAAATTTATCATATTTATCATATTACATTAGCTTCCATAACACTTATATACTTTGTTTCTATATAAGAGATATAAAATATGGGTTTTTTAACTGATCCAAGTGATAACACCTCCACCAGATATAAACACATATCCAAAAGTAGAAACAATTTAAACATGAGATTTAAAATCCTTGAATTTAGATAAATCATTAGATTTATTTTTAATTAAACATGGATGAATCATTCTATTTTAATAATCAATAAAAGTGTCAATATACAAAGAAACATTTATATATACAACTTCAATAGTTCCTACAACATGACTATGAATTAATTCTAAAAGATGTGAGGAATTCACATAATGATTCCTATGAAAGGAATGAGCATGTTGCTTACTATGTAGGAAACCTTCACAAGTTTCATGATAGGAAGAGATAGAATGCAAACCACATTTATAAGAGAGTATAAAGATGAAAAGATTTGTTATGGACTCTATTTAGAATACAAAATAATATTATGAGATCATATATCTTTTATATTATAACATTAATATGTCCTAATATTTTGTGCCATAATTGAGATTCATTATTGCTATGCAATGAAACTAAACATGTTGAAGAAGTAGTGAAAAAGGTATAAGGCATTATTTTGTACACCCTTAATAATCAGAGAATTAGATTATTTTATAATGGACTAGTTATCTATAATAAATGTTATAATGATAATATAATTCATAATTTGAGAAAAACATAGAATTTTTTTCTTAATCTCAGGTACATAAAATACATCATTAATAACAACATTTACAAATTGTACTTTTCCCTACTTAGTCGATTCTATATATGAATTATCTATTAAATAGATATTTTTAGAGATATCTCTAAAATAATAAGAAATATTAGATATGTCATATGGTCAAATTCACCAGTATATAGAATCCATTCACTCTCAGTTCATGAAATTAAAGTAGAATATAAAACAATACCATTTGGATTTTGATTTGAATTATTATTATGATTAGGTTTTTGATTCTTTTATTTGTTTTGATTAGATTAATTACATTTTTTATTTTTATAAGTCTTATTATTAACTATTTATTTTTTATAACATGTTTCCTTTTTATGATCAAATTTACCAAATATGTTATAATTTCCATTAAACTTATGTTTGTGATTCTTATTACCAGATCTTTTATTCCCATCTTTACCTTTAGTAAAATTAAGGTTAGGTTTTTTATTTATGTTATTATTAGTAAAAGGGTTTAGTGTTATAAGTGCATGAGTGACATTCTCTTTATTATCAAAATTATATATCATTCGATCTTCTTGAATCAAAAGAGGTGACATGGTAGTGAGGTTTGGGATATCTTATTCTATTTTTTACTTTGAATATAGATTTGAGATAAAATTTAAAAAACCTTGATGAATGTTAAGTTAAATAAAGAAATAGAGTATTTTTTCTTGATTCAAATTCAAATTACAACCATCTAACTAAGCTTTAATATTCTTAATTTTGTCTACAAAATTAACAACAATTTCATCACCTTTCATAGCAGTATTAAGTAATTCAAAGATCCAATTAATAATATTTGAGATATGAGTGCTCTCATACATAGACTCAAGGAGTTTCCAATCATCACTGGGATATTTTTATCATTAATGTGGAGTCGGAGTTTATCCTTAACACTTCATAAGATAATCAACATGGATTTTATTGATTTCTTTTGAAACACATTTGAAAACTTAGGTGTCACATGCCATCTTTAAAGGGATTTTTCTATCCAAATGACAATGATCCACAATTTTTAGGCCATGAATTCTAGTTTAACATGAATTTTCTATATGTTATAGTTTGATCCAATAAGCATTTATGATTTATTTAGTAAAAAATTAGGAAAATCCATTGATTCTATTTATAATTGATAACATAACACTTAGTTAAAGATTAAATTTGAACAATTTTTAAATGTTAATTTATACTCTATTTGATAATAAAGTAAATTTCAAGTGTAAAAAGAATAATTTTTAATATTAATGCTAGACAAATCAATAAAATTGTCAAATATTGCAACAAAATAAGGTGTCACAAGTGTCACAAAATTACACTAATATATGAACAATTATTAAAAATGAACCTTGTTTAATGTGAATTTTCATTTTATTTGATAGTAAATAAAATTAAAATCATAAACAATTATAATATATTCAAATATATGTTAAACTATAAAAAAACAATAATGCAAAATGCACTATTTTATGTGTCACAAGAGTCACATACAAAATAACTATTTAAACACTATGATTAAAATGGTGAAAAATATATAATAAGTTGTTTAAAAATGAAATTTTTACCACACCAATGTGTCTGAAATGGGCCAATATCTAGGAATCAACTGGTCATATGATTATAGTTTACAAAATATTTAGGATGTCAAATGTCACAACAAGGTTGATAGGTCTAGGGGTTTTACATGTGAGAAAAGGTGGCATACAAACCAAAAAATGGATTTCCAAATTTATCAAATTTGAAAAAAAATAACATGACCAAAAAAGAAAGAGTTAGAGGGTTTTAAACACTAGATCTCAGCATTACAAGGATTTAGAAAAATTGGAGCCACCAACTCAACCAAGAGCTTACTTGAAATTTTAAACACACTAATTTAAATTTATGCATTTTAATATGATTTTCCAAAAAAATTAAAAAAAAAAAATATATACAATGTATGTAAATTAAATAGTAAATCAATATTTTTTCCTTTTTAGATTTAAAAAACTTTAGTCAGGGAAGGTGAGGCCCACAAAATATAAGTGGAAATTAAAGATTAAAAAAAACAATAGTTGTTAAATACTTTTTTTTTTAACTTTATGAAATAAACTTCATACTTGTAGCATTATTTAGGTAGAATAACACTCAAGGAGAAGTTTGGGATTCCATAGGATTTTGTATAGACCACAAAAAATCTTAGAACATTACTAATCCTCCTTAAATCTCTCTACAAAAAAGAATAGAATCTCAAATTCAAAATTTTTGATGTAGAATACAATGTTTTCACTTATCTAGGTAGATAATGGTACCCTAAGAAGCTTGAAAAAATACCAAACCTTTTAGAAATCCTTATCAAGTCTATAAATGCTTTTAAGAGGCTTTAAATAATAATATCTAACTTATTTTATAAGTATTAGAATAAATAAATGATTATATAAAAATATTTTACATTATTTCAACCATGGGCACTATAAAATTGGAAAAAATTGTGTCCCATCCTAAATTTTCTTGAAAAACTTATTTGGTTATTGCTTGGATTTAGTTCTAAGTGATTGAGAGAAGGTTATAGACTCTAAAATGATGAACAAGCCTCTCACACTAATAAAAAAAAATTATTCAGTGTTCCTCTACCATACTAGGCCAAACCTTTCTTGAAAATCATTAATAATTATTTGAAAATGAAAACATACAATACATACATACATACATAAGTAAATCTAGAATCATGGTCTCAATGGATGTTTTAGTCCTAGGTACATAAAATATTACCCTTCAATCAAAGAGGGAATTTGGACTTAACTAACTGACTATCTAAACATCCACATCTGGGGCTATGGATATTATTGAAAAATTCAATTGTAGAGGAATTATCCAAATGGCCACATTATCATAGATTCCAAACATTAAATGAAAAATGGTAACATAAACATTGAAAATATTTGAAGTGTTTCTGTTAAAGAACCAAAGATATGGAAGGAATAAACCCAACTAGATTTGTATCTAGATTAGAAAAGACCCTAAATTTATTTAAAATATCAGTATAGGAGCCTTCAAGAGAGGCTAGTGTTAGTTATCCACATCAATTAGTTTTTTCATATTGTGAAAAGGTTGGAGACTATAAAAATATACCACATGAACCAAAACATCAAACTTAAATATACTCTCTTAGGAGCTTGAATTACAAATATTATTTTTATAATCATGTGTCTCTCAAAGAAGATGAGTTATTTTTAAATAGGAAAAACAAACATAATAAACATAATGGGTAATATCATTTTCTTTTTCTATTTTTATATCCTTTATAGCATGCTAGACGATTTAGCTAGTTATTTGAAAAATATCCCTTGTCTAGTTTGTTATTTCACCTAGTATATCCTTTGTCCTTTTGATCCTTATTGTCACATATTTTGATATTTTTTTGATAAAATTTTAATTCCTTTATAAAAAACCACATTTATCATTAATGAAAAAAATGAATATTATAAATTTAGGCTTGGTTCTTTTAATGGGTATTTTATAGATTTATTATCCCCATCTTTCACATTCATTGTTATCTTAAGTGTAAGCCATGAGAAAAAATTAACAAAAAGACAAAATCCATTTTATATAAGATAATTCATGTTTAATGAAAGGATTGAGAGTATCTCATATGAATCACAAGATTAAGAATATGTTTTAACCTTTTAGGTTTTTACTAACATAAATCTTATGTTTGATTAAAGGGTTGAGTAGTCTAAATAAGGGAAATAATATGTAATAAATAACAACTAACTTCTTACATACTTTGACTAGTTTTGACTTTATAAAAATAGTAATAAAAATGTGTAAATAAAAACTTATCTAAAAAACCCCTAATATAATATTTTTGGGTGATAAAAAGTAAGATACTAATAAATTTGAGTGTCATCAACTAGATCCCTATGTGACATCCTCTCCTAGACAGTATCACCACACTTGAATAATAGTGTAATGTGGCTATAGTGTCTTGAAAATGTAGCTAGTGTCTTATGTGCATGATTTCTCCTAAATTTTGAGTGCACATGTGCCTTTGTATATGGGTTCTATTTATTCATTCATGAAGTCTGAAACTTGGTATTGTTCTTGTAATAGATGACTTATGATGAAAAACTTAATCCTCCTTACAAGTAAGGCATGAGATAAAAATTATGTTCATTAGTAGCATAGTGTGGACATCCTCAACACCCTATTGTGAAGAGAGTTGCCACTGATGAGGGATCAAGATTGATGTAGTTATCCCCACTTAAGTTTTGGTGTAAGTGCAAGTGATGCTAGAATGATAGTGGTATTGAATGCCTTGAGTGTGCTTAAGATTAGAAATCTAGAAAAGGTGAGATTGGGATTGTTGTAGATGGTAGTATGTAGAAGTAGGGAAGAATAAGGACTAATAACCTTGATTTTTCTCAGCTTGTTTCATCTTTGAATAGGTATTTTGCATCTAATTTATAACTAGTGGATAAAGGTATAAAAGTCATATATTTATAGTGTTTTGTATCTTGTGAAGATAATAAAATATGTTTGGGTTGACCTGAGGAGGGTTTTAAATTTTAAAATATATTCATTCAGGAAGGATATGGTAATTGAAATTAGCACCATTTTGGGGATACTAGAATTACTTGGCTCTAGTTTCCTTAATTTGGCAGTAATGTCCAACTAGTAGGATACTAGGCACAAACGGTTAGAATCTATAATTGAGGGTTTGAGACTATGTTTAGTTGACTATGGATGCCTATGGTTTTCACAAAGGTTGGAAAAGTGTGATAAAAGGATTCATGCTAGATCTAGATCTTAGTTACAAATACATTGTCTCAAGTAGCACTTTTAGCACTCAAATACCACTTTTAGGTGATTATATTTGCCCCCCCCACCTCACTTTATGCTAAAATGTAAAAAATTGAAATGACTAGCATAAATTAAAAGGAACCATACCTAGACATACCTAGGAAGTGAAGCCCATGAAGATGAGTTTGATTATATGAATCTAGGTCTACATAAGTGAAGCAGGATCCAAATCATGACCTATAATTAAATGTCTATACATAATTCCCTACTTAAGAGATATAAAATGAAATAGACTATCTTGTATAAATAATTAACTAATTAAAACTGAGTAAAGAGATGGGAAAGAGGAAAGGAATGAATATAACCCATTGGGTAATCAAACTAATGCATGAACTCGGTGACAAACTATGTGTGTGTACATAGGGATCAAATCATTGAATAACATGAATTGAGATGATAGCTTACTCAATCCTCACGTGTGGGTAGATCAAGAACTCAATCTTTTTTTGAATCCATCATTACCTAGCCCTGCATGGTGGATAATGACTTATCAATATCCTACATTAGACTGAAAGTGTGTCTAACCCTTTGATGTGGGTGGCTCAAGATCTCAAGTAGACTATGACTCCATAATTTCACACCCATGTGTAGTATATTAATATGAAAATAAATATCATAAAATTACTACAAATATCTAGTTGAGTATACTTAACTGTATATGTTGGTTCTATGGCCACTTAGGTACATTAGACAACTTTAAGACACTTAGGAATTCCAACCACTAAAGATGGAGTAAGGCATGAAAATAGTGAAAACCTATAATATGATGTCAGATTTATCTATTTCAGAGAGTGACATGGATTTTTCCATTCCATATGATCAACTTGTGTGTAACTGAGCATAAGGAAACAATGTGCCATGCGCATGCCCCCAATTTGATATTTGAGTATATTAATTTTGGACTAAATTCTAATGATTGTATTTGAGTATATAAACTAAATATATGAATGATAACGCCATATATTATTCCCCCAATATGATTAAATGACATGAATTTGAGATGATCTAGAGTGAATTTGAATAAAATATGAGAATAACTATCATAACATGTAGCTATATCTATGCAAACCTATATTACACCTAGTGTACTATTTTAGCTAATCTAAATTGTTCTAAAACTATGAATATTAGATAGTAGCACCATATTTTAGATAGAATTTCTTTGTGGTTCTAGTGTCCCTATTTGAGTCACTATATGGATTTTTGATTCCCTATTTTTTTATGTTTTACCTATGTCTAATTTTATGAAACTGAGCCTATGTGCTGAACAATGTTCTTTAAATGTATTATAGGACCCTGATCTTTGTGAAAAACCTCTTTAAATTCACCACATTTTTATTATACTTGTATAACATGTGTAATAAATATCCTAAAAATAAATATATTTATAAAATGTGTGCTAACTAGAGCATATATGATAACTATAAGATAATCCAATTCAATATGCAAACATACCATAAAAATGTAAGAGAATCTAAGCATAAGTATGTAATGTAAGATGTATGTTGTTTCTATAGCTGCATAAGGGTGTCAAGATTGATGTAATAAATGTGTATAATAATAAATTTGAGTAATTACCTAGGAGATGTGGAATGATGTCCATCACAGTACCCATGTAGGAAGGGTAGATGCATGAAGTCCCTCATGGCATCAAAAATTGGTGTGTGTAACAATCAAAGAGAAGGGTCATGAACATGATGAATAAAAGAAATCATACACATAAAACACATGAAGAATGTAAAATGGGCCAAGGGGACATAATACAAGGAACATGGCACATGTCACTAAATCTGAGAAAAGGAATCATATAAGTACATGTTAAAATGTCCACATACACAAGAAAAATTCATGTTGGATTAGATCCACATATAAAGATATGTTAAAATTTCCACACACAATCAGGAAAGCACACATAATGGGACATGGGCACATGTCTAAGGCATACATGTATAAAAGTGTCAAAGAGCTAAATAACAATGGTATATTCAAATTCCCTCAAATAGAATAGGCATAGAAAATATAATCAAATATAAAATAGAAAAGATACAAATGAAATCATGCATGAATGTAGTAAAAATAAATGTAATAATGAGAACGTATATATGTTGAATCTAAACTAGTGATAGTCTATAATTTTTTTGAGTATGAGTAACAATGATCAATATCAATATATATATCGATGCAAAAACTATAATGTAAGGAATGTAAGGATAAAAGTTGGTAATAAAAACTATGTATAATATACCCCAAAGTGGGTGGATGTATCAAATGAATAATCTTGAATCAATGCATAGGCCCCCAATGGGTAGATGATATCAAGTTTGTATTAGTGTGGTGGACCTATTTCCTATAAGCAATTCGTAAACACTCAACAAAAAGTGAAGCATGTATGTGTAGACATCTAATTCCTAACGCTATTTGTGTTGAAATTGTCAATCTTACTTGAATTAAACTCAAATGCACAATTTAGGCCAAAATCACTAAAAACAAGCTAAATGGTTTGAGATTGTTGTATACAAGTGATGATTTAGGCCAATGCATCCCTGAATAGGGGAATTTATTTTATGTGATTCCTAACTTTGATCAATTCATTTCAAGTCAAAATGACAATTTTGTCATTTTATGTTCTGGATCACTCTTTTTTTCTAATTCATCAATACACATCATGTACCTTTCTTATTTTATGTCAACAACATCCTAAATGGGATAACATTTTGTACGCATCTAACATCTCCATATAATTCCTCCCAAGTTAAATTACAACCCAGTAATATGAATTTTTGACTATTTTGATTAATTTTGCACCAATTTCAAAAGAATTACACTAATATTGATTAATCTTGTTTAAGCTAATTAATTAAAATCAAGATCTTAAGTGAATTTTACATCAAAGTTATTGATTCTTTCATTACTAGATATTGATTCTTAATATTTGCATCACCTAGTGACATGATATATGGGGTGGCATCCTCAAGCCATAAGTGCAATAAATATTAAGATTATGGGTACCCATGCCTCATTAATGTCTATTTCTCCAAAATATTTGTGAGGATATTTATATATTTACTATGTAATATGAGATCAATTCATGGCCACACATCTCAATCTTGAGATGGATGATCGTTTGATCATGACCCATTTGAAAAATCTATAAATAGAAGGGCATATAACATTATTTTCAAGCTAAAATATTGTAAAATTATATCAAAGAATTATCTCCACAACCTTTATTTATGTTGATCATTGTGCATTTGAAATCTTCATTTGATAGGAATATATTAGATTTATTATCTTGAGCCTAGGTTATGCATATTGATCTTGAGATGATGGAGGAGATTTCCATCCATTGTTGACAAAGATAAGAACACTAGATCAAGGGGGAAAAAATATTGGATCCACTCTTAGATGGTGGAATCACTTGGGAAGGTAATAGGCATTTGATTTCTTTCAATTATTTTTCATTTTTATTTTCAAAACCCATTAGATAGGTTGCCCTAGTTTGTTAAGTTCTTTATTCATTCTTTGTGTTTACATTATTAATGTTTAACTAACAAACTTTGTAATCTATTCCTACATCTTGGCATGCCTAGTGGGACTATAGAGTCCATTCAAGCAAGGAAGACATTGTGAAAATTTGACATTTCATTTTAGTCATTAAAATGTCCCTAAACATCATTTTTTAGATCATTTTCCCATGTTTCTAATGTTTTTGTGCACACACAGGTTACACAATGACTGTCGATCATTCTTAGTGACCAAAAATGATTAGGGATAATCATGGTAGGTTGGGTTATAGATAAAATATGTTTAAATTTTTTCATTTTAAGATTTTAATCAAGTTTGTTTCTAACAATTTGAGTTTTATAAGTCTCTCATCTGAATGTAGTATTGATCTAGAAGCTTATCTTTTGGAGATTTTATCCTAACAAATATTTTGAAGCATAATGCTATTATTTTTAGGTTCATAGGTGACTATCAGCATTTGTTTTTAACTAATGGTGGTTGGGTTTTGACTAGCAATGATATTACAAGAATTTCCACCAATCAATAGTGATCAAAATCAATATTTGTATTTTGAAAAAAACACAGACCTGAGAGCATGTTCTCCAAAGTTACTTATCTCAAAGTCAAAAGTGCTTCAAAGATAAATAGGAATATCTAACTTTTTTATGTAGGATTAGTGTGGAAAGTGATCAAGTTGAGCTTAATTATGTTTTTTGAACCTCTTTTTGGTGCTTAAAACTAACTAATAACTTTCCTTTGGAGCTTTAAAAGGAAAATTTACATGTTTATATTGAATGTTTTATGGTTTTATTTCAAAATATTTTGGAAATTAAGGCCAAGGGGACAAAAAACATCACAAAACACTTCAATTCAATGTTTAAAACTAAAATCACTTCAAAGTTTTTATTTTTACAAGTCATCTATAATTTGTTTTGTTAAATTTTTTGAGCAAAATGGAATTTTCACGTGTATGCTCTCCCCCCATTCCATAAAGGGAACTTGGGTGATCAAATACACAATTTTCATTAAAAATTGTGCCTTTGTCCAAGGCATAAAAATGATGTTTTCTAGGCTCTGCCCAAAACCTAATGATTTAGGTGATTTCAAAACATCTTATAAAGCCTTTTTACTTAGATTTTTATTTCATGCAATTTAGATTTTGAGGGGGATGTCATTACCTCGCATAAGTTATTTAGGTAAGATTTGACTTAGGGCTTCATCTCCCAACATTATATTTAACCATTTTCCATGGAGGGAGTATACAAATTGGGATTGCCCTACTAGGATAATAGTTTGAGTGGTTAAACCATCTCTATTAGTGGTAAGCTAACCTAAAACATATGATCATTTAGGACATCACACTACACTAAGTAAGTGATGGATGTAGTGGTTGTGAAAATGATAAGACCTTTTCACAACAATCCATTTAACATAGTTCCAATTGATGTGCTACTTATTTTGTGTGTAAACATGAAAGTTTGTACACATGGGATCCATCTAGACAGTCATAAATTTGTAAGTTTTAGACAAACCCCACTTACCATATAAATATTGTTGTGGTGAGTAATGAATTAAGTTCCATGTCATCATATTATCAATTGAGAGAAGGGGGGTGTAAAATATCCTAGCATATAATTCACTTTTAGTTTAGATGAACACTTAATTTCCTCTCAAAAGCACATATAAAGATAGATTTCAATAATATCATGCAACCTTGTTACTTTAGGGATTAAGACAATTACATAGTTAAATTTATATTTTTTTCTTGATTACTTAGTCATGATTTGATTCAAAACATGTTTGTAAACAAACATCATAACCAAAACATATTGTTCACAATTTCTTGAAGGAGGCATTATGCTATCTAAGTGAAAATCAATATTTTCCTTGTTTAAATTTTTCATCTTAAAGATTGTGTCATATCATCTTATTGGTGTATTTATGATTCCAATTTGAGTCTAAGCCATTTCCAAATATTATTAAGTCCTTCACTAATAGTTTATATTAAAAATTGCACTTTTCTTTGTTCATAAGGTTGATGTGTTAAATTGGGTTCACCATTTACACTTGCCTTGAGGGAACATGGGTTCAATTTCCAATTTAGATTGAAGGCCATTTATAGATTCATTATCATTATCATCATTGGTAGACTTAATTCATCTTACGTTTCACTCACACTTTGAGTCTTATAAAATATTTTATACTACCAATCCAATTACCATGTGGTGACATTCTGCTGCCCACTTGGTTTTAGTTTCATACGTAGGAATTCTTGCATGTTTCCACATTATGAGTTTTTTGGTTTGCATTGTCTCCTTCCTAATCCAAAGGGATTTATTTTAGTTTTAAAGTATCAACTCATTGACTTTGGACTAAATTTTATGGTATTGACATATCACAAAAGTTTAGGCTTTGGTGTACTAGTTTTCACCTTGGTTTCTTTAGTTATCATACCCTCTTCCAAATCATATGATTTCAACTTTACCAAAGGTTGAGTAAATTCATGAAAATAATAATTATAATTATGTGTGGTTCCATAACACCCTATATTTATAGTCTCTTTGGTACCTTAGTCATTTATTTGGAAGGAAGATCAAAGTCCATACCTTATTTAAATGTTTGCACAACATTATTCCAAATATAATCAAACATATAGAACAACCCTTTCTAGACATGACACTAAGGCAAACTCATAATGGGGTATGTTGTGGCCTTAGATGTGAGGTAGATAATTTTTATGGTTTAAATGAACACTCCATCTTGTTTGAGGATGTCATCATATTTGATCCTATTTGTTGAAAACCATTCCAATCCATGTCAATTTTTATGCATCATCCTCATCCTTTCCCTTCAATTTTCTTGTCATGATCGAAGGTTAATATTTTATGATAATTGTATTTAAATTAGTGTAACATAATAGAAGGTTACTATTTTAGGATATAATACTTATATTTTCATGTTGTGCTTGAAAGTTACCATTCTAAGTTATCCCCATTCAGCTTGTGTGAGTGATCAAGCTCCACAACATGAAAAGGTTACCATTTTAATATATTATCCTTCAGCTTATTTGAGCAATATAGCTTTGAAACATGTGAAGGTTACCATTTTAGGACCTCCTCCTTTTGTTTGTGTGAACAACCAAACTATGCAATATCCAGTCATTACCATTTTAGGCCTATCACTAGTATTTAGTGAACTTATTATTAAAGAACATCGATTTGATGAATATGATTTTGTTGATTCCTTCTTCAATAGTTTAATTTTTAGAGATTAATTTATTGAGCCAAAAAACATGGTTCCCAACTTTAGAGATTATGTTTTTATCTATCAACCTAAAAAATAACCATTACCTCTTCAAGATCTATCTTATGAGGACCAAAATGTGTTCATGGTTGATATTTTTCAAATAATTGTAAACCAAGATTAGGATTTTATTATTTAAACACCCATTTGTTGATGATTCAACCTATGATGAATCACATATTCATGTTTTACCTATTTTTAAAGAGCCTTGATAAGCTAGTCTCTACAAAGTTGTCTCTTGATATTTTTCCACTCATTGAGGATTATCCTTTTGATAGATAAGATTATGTCAATTCATCCCTCGAGTGATTCCCTCTCTTCAATGGGCTTCACTTAGATGAGCTAGTTTATGTTAAACCCTTCCTAGATGAATCCTTTTTTATAGATCCCATTATGACATCATAGACCATTACTTATTCGAAACCAAGCATTCAATAGAACATTACTATAGAAACAACCACATTATATGTAGAAACAACATTAGAGTCAAGTTCCCTTTTGAGGTAACATCATAATCAAAATCATTATTAGAGATAATATAAAATTTAGAGTCCTTAGAATTTGACTCAGAATTAGAAATAGAGTACAATCATGGTTGTAACAAGATTGGTTACACTTTTCTTGTAGGTTAGTTTTAATATATTTGTGATCCTTCTATGTTTTTTTAGGATGATTACTTTAGCATCAATATAAAATGTCCTAGTATATTCTATGATTTTTTTTCCATTCATCATTCCATCACCTCCATCCAACATAGCCATTATATTTACATTCCACCTCTCACAAGTGTCGATTGTGATTGATAGAATCAAACTTTTTTGAATTGCATCCATGTCAATATACCTTTTACAAAATCTCAAGGGAATGAAGACCAAATTTATGAAAACAAATAATAGTCTTTTAGTGAAACCTTATTGAAGGCACTTTGGGAAAAATAAAGATCAAACTCAACATATTTTATTGAAACCTTTTCAAAGGTGCTAAAGGAAAATCAAATTAAAATATTAACATCTCTTTATGAAACCCTATTAGAGGCACTATGGGATGATCAAGATGAATTAATTGTTGAAAACCTCATCTAGGCACTAACAATTGAACACAAAATTTATTTAGTGCTTATCAAAGATGTTATCAAATAAAAAATAAATATAGCTTCTAATCTATAGCATAATCATATGGTAACTACTCTCAGGATCAAATAACAAAACAATATGGTAGACCTATCAAGAGCATGTTTAGAGGTCTATGGCCCTGTCACAACCAAAATTATGTCAAATCTAGAATCAATAACATTATGTGTACTGAAAGTCACAATTTTCATTTGTTTCCCATTCATTATACATTCCATTATCATCCACTTATTCATTACCCACTTATATATTTTATCTTATGCCTATAATTATTTATCATCCCTGGTTGTACTTTGCTTTATAGAGGCTATGAAGACATCTTATCTCAATGTTTGAAGGAATAAAAATTAACAACCAATGAAGATAATGAACACATTATTCAAATCTAGATCACCAATAGGTTTTTAACTAAACAACTCTTCCAGAAGGGAATTGTGTAGTAATTTTTATAACTGATCAATTTTATTATCTCGCATGTTTACTAGGATGTGCATATCCATGTCACAAAGAGTAGCATAACCATTTTTCATTTTCCATTTTCCATTACGCTTTTATTTTCCTTTTCTTATCTCTTGGGGACAATGTTATAAACCATTTCATTATAGGCATTTTATACCATTGTATTCCATTTTGTATTATTGTTTGAAATAGATTGACTTGAGGTCCTCTGAGACTATGTAGGTAATGCTTAATTTATATTGAGGTTAGTTCGGTTATCCCTTCACCATGATCTCACCATTTTGAGAGCAATTGTGAAGTTTAAATGCTCTTGCCATTTTGTGAGTAACCAAAGCCAATATTTTCATTATTTTGTGATTAAATCCATCATCAATTGGTGGAAGATTGTTTTCCACTATAACCAATTGTCCTCTAATCATTTTCATTATACCAATTTATTATACTATATATTAACTATTAACTAAGGCCTATTTTTTACCATCCTTCTTATCTTGTTTTTATCTTGGTTCTTTTAACTATTCCTGCACTTTTCAAAAGGGGATTTTGATCTAGTTTCAATAGTTTTAGAGTGCCATGTTAAATTAAATTCTATGGGAGTAGTCTAACATTTGATCTGGCAAGTTATCTTTCATATATCATCTTAACTAGCATTGTTGATTATAACCACCTATGGGCAAACCAATATTTTATTTGATACCCCTTATTATAACTACCTTTGGTCAAATAACTTTCATGACGTTGTTTCATAATTATAGCCACCTATGGGTAAATTAGGTCAAATGCCTTTTTATCATGTGTTGTATTATCATCTGGTCATTACTATTATGATTTGCTTGGCCATTTGCCTTTATTTTTGAACTTGTTATAGTTTGATCAATTTCATCACCCTTTATATAGGCATAGCTATTGTGCCTAAAGGTCCTAATGGGACTAACTAGGTTGTGCTCAATTCATGTTAAGATCAACTCAATCCACCATTCACATTACGCTTTCACCATCTTAAGAGAATTTTAATTTCACACGTTCTTTTCATTTTATGAATTGGATTGTTATCTGTCTCTTAATCCTTAATCAAGTTGAGATACATAGAATATTCAAAAGATAGTCATTAAATGCCAAAATATCAAATAATGTTGTTTATGTGCATGTTTATTTGATTGTTGTTGGTGTTGTTTGATCTTTTGCTTTGTTGTTTAGTCTTTTTATTCTATTTTGTTTTCAAGAACATCTTGATGGTCCATATATATCTTGATTCTTTGCATCTTTGTCTCATGTTATTATGTTTTTCTTGTTTTGTTTTTAAATATTCTTATTCCTACTTAAGTCTTTATTGTTCATATCTTGATTTTCTGTTTGATTAATTTATGCTTTCTTTTTCTTTGTCTTTGTTTCTTATTTAAATATAAATAGTTGTAAGTCTAGTTTTGGTCATTGTTTCACCATTATTCTTAGTTATAGGTATTCATATTTGAACCATCTCCATGTAATTGAAATAATATGTCATTATGGTTTATTTATACTTATGATGCCTAGTTTCTTTTGATATAATATATCAAGCACTTTATGCTCTAGAATAAAGTATTAACATTAGAATGGCTCTAATTAATAAATGTCAAGATTAATATGCATAAACTAGGCCCAATAGGTTTACCACCTAACTGTATTCTTAGATGTGCATCTTTTATCATACATCATGAGTTTAATAAATTCTTTTTTAGTTTTTATCATCCCTCGTTCCATTTTCTCCCAATATTTAGTGAGCTACATTGGCTTGAGTTCCATTTAGACTACATATGCAGTGCTTAATTTATATTGAGATTACTCGACCATCTTTAATTATTCTTCTCATCTCTTTCATCACTTTATGCATTCTCATATGCCTGGTTCCTTGTGGATTTTTAAGCCATTACACCATCACATCTATGTTTTCACCCAATCACTTTAAATCTATGTTTTTGGTTATATCCTTGAGCTAATTATTTGCCAATTTACCCATATTGGGGAAAAACATTTGAACTAGTTAATAAATCTAAATCAGCCCTATAGGGCAAGCCATTATTTATGCTTTATCAATGATCAAAATTAGCTCTACTAGGGCATAACTATCTTATCATGATCAAATATGCCCTACTAAAACACCTCTTATTATTATCTTTTTAAAGACTATGTTCTCATTTTCCTCTAATTCCAATCTCTCCACACTATTGCCCATGATGGCATTATTTTAATGTTCAACTTGTCTCAAGATTGATAAATGTTGCAAGCATGTAGAATGTACTCTCAAATTAGGTGCATTTAAAGTGTGTCACTTATATGTTTAGATTGAATCCTTCCTATTCCCCCCATATTTTAGGCCCATTATACCTCTAATTATATTTTGATCATTGATGATGACCATGAGTGTAAGAATTAACTCATCTAGATGTGATTTATTCCACATGATAATATCTCACTTTCTCTCTCTTTTTGAAGGTCAATCCTTTTGTTTCATCCTAGCATGTCCTCTCTATGTGGAATCATTAGTCATTTTCATTTTCTTTTTTATAACTCTTTTCTTTGAAAAGATGTTGCTTCACATGAATGTTTCACTATGCCTTCTCATATAGGGACAAAATGTAGACATAAAATTCCTAACACTAATTGTGTGGAAATTGTCAATCTTACTCAAGTTAAACTCAAATGCATAATTTAGTTAAAAATCACTAAAAATGTGCTAAATGTTTTTATCTTTTCATATACAAGTGTTGATTTAAGATGATGTATCCCTAAATGGGGAAATGAATTTTATGTGATTCCTAACTTTGATTAATTAATTTAGATTTAAAATGATGATTTCACCTTTTTGTGCTCTAGATCACTCTTTTCTTCTATTTCATTATTACACATCATATACCTTTTTTTTTGTTGACAACATCCTAAATGTGATAATGGTACATACACATCTAACATCACCTTATAATTTCTCCCATGTCAAATTATGACGTAGTAATATGACTTTTTAACCATTTTGATTAATTTTACTCCAATTTCCAAAGAATTGTACCAAAATTCATTAATCTTATTCAAGATAATTAATTCAAATCAAGAGCTTAAGTGGATTTTACATGGATGTTATTTATTATTTCATTAATGGAAATTGGTTCTCAATATCTGCATCACCTAGTGACATGATCCATGGGGTGGCATTCTAAAGCCAAATATGTAACAAATATCAAGATTATGGGTACCCATGCCTCATCAATTCCTCTTCCTCCCTAATATTTATGAGGATTTTTATAGATTTATTATGAAATATTAGATTAATTCATGACCACACATCTCAATATTGAGATGGTTGATCATGGTTGATCCTAATCCATTTGAAGAATCTATAAGTATAAGGGTATAAAACATCATTTTAAAGCTAAAATATTGTAAACTTATAATGCAAAATTATCTCCACAACCTGTATTTGTGTTGACCATTGTGATTTATTTATAAGCTTCATTTTATAGGCATAGATTATATTTCTTATCTTGATCTTAGGCTATGCATAGTGATCTTGAGATGATGGAAGATCTTGGCATCCATTGTTAACAAAGATAATAATAGTAGATAAAGGGACAAAACATGCTTGGAGCCACTCTTGGATGGTGGAATCACTTGGGAGGGTAATATGTACTTGATTTATTTCAATTGTTATTTATAATCATTTTCAAATCCTATTGGAATAGGCTGGCATAGTTTTTAAAGTTCTTTATGCAATCTTTATATTTACATGAATAATGTTTTATTAACCAACTTTGTAAGCCAATCCTATAGTATGTATGATAAAACTGATTATACTAAGATAGCTATCATATGCAGTGTCTAAAAAATAGAATAAGTGTAGACATAACAATACATACAATCTAAATTTTTTGTGTTTTCTAAGTAGTATATGAATAATTTTGTGTTTTAGAATGTTATATTATTTTTGTATTTTCTAGATATAAGCTATGTATAAGTAAATGAAAATAAACTATATATAAGGATCAAGAGAGAGAAGGAAAGTATGTAAAAAAGGGTAGGAACCATACTAATTTATGAGTCTCATTAGAGAGTCAATATCACTATGACCTATGTCAAATAAGGGAACTATGATCATGCATTTTATGTGAAACGGTAACTATGATCCCATAGTATGTTTTACTAAGTAATTTGTATCTATATCTACCTTTATATTTTTGTGATGAATCTATGGTGATGATTGTGGTGCCTTATGAACTGTAGGGTTCTTAATAACCCATGTAATAGAAGAAGTCATGGATGACATATATTCCCTATGGTGAGAACCACAATAAATGAATAATATTGATCTCAACATAAACTAAGTCGAGGAACGTCCTCTAGAATTTGTGATGTATCTTTGATGTCGGGGTCTCTCTAATAATGGTCTCTATGTGAGACTATTCATATGGATCTATTTTATAGGAGTATACCTTACCTTTACTAGTGTATCTACATAACTCTATGATGTATGCATAAAAACTATACTCTAAGTTATAACTGATAACTATGTTATATTTGGTAATGGTGATAGAACTATAACTAGTGATTGTGATATAATTACCTATGGGATAGGTATAGGATACTCATATGGGAGACCCTCAACTTTGACCACCTAATTTGTATGTATGTGTTTTAGGAATATATACATGATATATGGGATGGCTCATAACTGTTATAACCATGGCCTACCCAATAACATATCAAACATGCATGTACTAGGAATTATTAATAACTAAGTGGATATATATTTTAGTCCAACCTGTAATGGAATCATAATCACCCTAATGAAGCTCAAACCATGACCACTCAAACCATAAATGACTATGTCTATATGGAATATATCATTCTTTGATTACCCTAAATGTTTAAAAGGTGTTATAGTGCACATGCTAATGATTGACCTATTATCTACCATAAAACTCTAGATATCATGATGATACATGTATGCTCATATAAAGAGTGCATGTAAATCTATGTCATCATCAAAAATCTCCTACTCTAAGAATGTTATGAGTGATCTTTGTGGAACTATAGTATGGTACATGCCAATAATGTTTTGTAATGGGTGTGCCTCCTCTATAATAGTATGATATGAAGTTGGTCATGGATGTGCTTGATATATGTAGTGAATACTTGATGTGATCCCTACCTCATTTATTGTGTACTTTGGAAATGGGTCTAAAAATACATTTAATTCCTTAGCTTAAATTTATTATGTTTTTGGTACTTTTGTAGATGTGCCCACGTCAATAATAGAGCTTCAATAAAGTCTTCTATCTTATGTTTTAAGATTGTGCATTTTTTTATGGTATGACTTAGTGCCTTATGATAATCTCATAATGTATTACATAATTCTTTGGAATATGTTGTGTCATATCAGCCTATTTAATGAGAGGGAGAGATATGGCATTCCAGTTTAAAAGATTCTATATAACATGTGTTAATGACTCTGGAAGGTTGGTGAATATTCAACATTGAGGGGTGGATAAAACCAATATATGATATGGATCAAAAGTTGTGTTTATTGTGGAATTTTAATCACTCTTATTCTTAGTGTCCCTTACCTTATATGGAGTCATATTTGAATTTTTAACATTTGATTCTAATCCATTGGTATATTTTAGTTTTTCCATTAATAAAAGCTTGACCTCTCTCTCTTTTATTATGTGGCACAAATTTTTGAATGCTAGAAACTTATTAAACAAGATATCTTCATGTAATTTTGATAATAGACTATGTTTAAAGATGTCTTGAATCTCTTTATCTCCCATGGGGCTATTCAATTTGGCTAATATAATATTGTATCATAATACATAGTCTATTATAGTTTGACTTTATTTTTAGTTGTGCCACATGGGCATATGATATCTTATCACTGATATTGATGGATAAGTGTTATAAAAACATATTAAAAAATGGATTAAATGTGGTGATAGATTGATTTGGTAAATCATAAAACCATTGTACGGTAAAATCCTTTAAACTACATGGAAACAACTTTGTGAGAATCCAATCATTGGACACATAATCCAAAAATGCTACATGAAAATATATAATATGGTTTTATAGGTCACCCTTGTAGACATATAATTCCTAACATCATTTGTTTTGAAATTTTCAGTCTAACTTGAATTGCACTCAAATGCTCAATTTAGGCCAACATCACTAAAAAGGTGCTAAATGGTTTGAGTTTATCATATACAAGTGTAGATTTAGGCTAATGTATCCATAAATGGGGAAATTAATTTTATGTGATTCCTAAATTCTCTTAAATTAGTTCAAATCTAAATGACGATTTTGTATTTTGGTGATCTAGATAACTATTTTATTCTAATTAATTAGTACACATCACATACCTTTGTTATCTTGTGTTGGTAACATCTTAAATGGGATAAAAATCCATACACATGTAACATCACCTTCAAATTCTCCTAGAGTCAAATTATGACCCAATAATATTAATTTTAGACCATTTTGATTAATTATGCACCAATTTTCAAAGAATTATACTAAAATTGATTAATCTTACTTAGGCAAATTAAACCAAATTATGAGCCTAAGTAAGAATTCCATAGAGAAAATTGAATATTTCTTTGTTATAAATTTTGTATAAATATCTACATCACCTAATGACATGAGCAATGGGGTGGCATCCATAAGCTATAAATATAACAAATATCAGGGTTATAAGCACCCATGCCTAATTAATGCCTCTTCTTCTCAAATATTTATGAAGATATTTATGGATTTATTACACAATATTATATTAATTCATGGGCACACATCTCAACCTTGAGATGGATGTTCATGGTTAATCCTGGTCCATTTAGAAAATCTATAAATAGAAGTGCATAGAACAACATTTTGAATCTTAAATTATGTAAACTTATAATGCAGGATTCTCTACACAAGTCATTTGTGTTTTGATAAATGGTTCGATCTTGTTGTATACAAGAGTTTTTTTACACCAATGTATCCCTAAATATAAAAATTCATTTTATGTCATTCTTAACTTTTCTTAAATTAGTTTGAGTCAAAACAATGATATCACATTTTGATACTCTAGATCACTCTTTTCTTTTAATTCATTAGTAGATATCATGTACCTTTGTTATTTTGTGTTGGAAACATCCTAAATGGGATAATGGTCTATACACATCTAACACCACCTTTCAATTCTTCTTCGGTCAAATTATGACCCAATAATATGAATTTTTAACCATTTTGATTAATTGTGCACCAATTTTTGAAGAATTACAATAAAATTGATTAATATTACTTTGGAAAATTAAACCAAATTATGAGATTAAGTAAGAATTTCATGGAGAAAATTGAATATTTATTTATTCAAAATTGATTCTAAATATCTACATCAGCTAATGACATGATCAATGGGGTGGCATCCATAAGCCATAAATGCAACAAATATCATTTTTATTGGCACCCATGCCTAATTATTGCCTCTTCCTCAAAAATATCTATGAGTATATTTATGTATTTATTAATTAATATTAGATTAATTCATTCCCACACATATCAATATTGAGATGGATGGTCATGGTTGATCTTGACCCATTTAGAAAATCTATAAATATAAGGGAATATAACATCATTTTAAAGCTTAAATTGTGTAAACTTATAATACAAGATTCTCTCCACAAGTCATTTGTGTTTTGATAAATGTTTTGTTTTCAATAGGTTAGATTCAATTCATAGGCATATTAGTCATTTCATATCATGAGCCTAGGTTATGAATAATCATCTTGAGATGATGGAAAATCTTGGCATACATTGTTGACAAAGATAATAACACTATATCAAGGGGGAAAACATGCTTGGAGCTATTTTTAGATGGCAGAATCACTTCAGAAGGTAATAGGTATTTTATTTCTTTTAATTTTTTTCTTATTGTCATTTTCAAACCCCAATAAATCACTTGGCATGTATTATTAGTTTTTATGAATTATTTTATGTTTTTCATGACTAATGTTTGAACTAATCCTCTTTGTAATCCAATAGTACAACCCTTTCTATCATATAATGTAATCTTAGGTGCCACAAAACTAAATAGCAATAGAGTTTCCACTATGTGATGTACAAAAGTCATATATAAGAGAATATTATAATATAAGGCATGTGATGGCCTAGTGGCTCCCTTATCAAGATGTAAAATCTTATCATGTAGAGTTTTAATCTCATTCATTAGGGATTTTACATCTGGAATGGAGGAACTAGTGACAGTAGGAGTAGATGTCACTAAGGGGAGTGGTTTTATGATTTGGAATACTTTGAAAGTTGTGGCTCAGTTGATTAAGCATGCACTTTTTTGGATTTGTCATTCAGGGTCATAGGCTCTTTTTTGGTTAGATTCTTGGTATGGTCACCCACCCTATTAACCAAATATTACTCCCAGCACAACAATGGAGATTCCTCAGGAGATCATGGATGAGTATATTAAGTATCCCAAGTTTAAGAAGCATTTAATCAAGTTTGAGATAATATACCTATTGGGTGCCTTTTCAAATATTCCTTCTCTTGTCACACATGGATAAGATACATATGGGTATACGTATGATCTCATGTCCATATTTAGTGTCTACTATTGTCTGATTTTATTCATAGATACTTTTTTTATCATTATTTGATTTTTATAGTTATTATTGAATAATAGTGATGAAATCATCTTGTATATCCATATTTTTAGACACAAAACCTTTTAATTATTTCTTACTAGTCTCATCAAATCTATTTTTGAATTCTACCGTTATAGTTTAGGAGGTAGGAAAAAAAGTTTTTATATATTTTAAACCTTTAAATAATATTAATCTAATAAAGATTGAAAATAATAAATATGAAATCAAATATGATATTTTGGAACTAAAATATAAACATAAATATAAAAATGATACAGACCCTAAGAGTGTCTAGAGTTAGGGTTGCTTTGAAAAATTTAAATTATATGTAAATCAATGAAACCTTAATGTGGGATTTACTAAATGATTTAGGTTATGATAAAATATAATAAAAACAAAAGTTTATAACCCTAATTTAATTCACAAAAATTGGGGGAAGGTAAACCCTATATAAAACTAGGGTTTTAAATAGTATTCAAAGTAAGTTGGGTTCACCAAATGTTTTATCCTTTTAGGGTTTTACTAATTTATATATTATGTTTAATTAAAGGGATGAGTAGTATAAATAAGTGAAATAATATTCAATAAATAATCACTAATTTGTTATGGATTTTGACTAGATTTTACATTATAAAAATAATAATAAATATGTAAAAATAAATAATTATCTAAAAAACCCCTAATATGAAAGATCTATGTGTTAAAAACTAAGGTAAAAATAGTCCTGAGTGTCACTAACAAGATCCCTATGTTAGATCCTCTCCTAGAAATTAGTACCACACTTGGATAGTAACACCATATGGCTCTAATGTCTTGAAAATGGTGTTAGTGTCCTATGTATAAGACTCTTCCTAAATTCTAGGTACACCTTCACTTGTGTGTCTAGGTTCTCTTCCTATGCACAATAAGTCTAAAAAAATATATTTTGCATGTAATATATTATTTATGATGCAAAACCTAATCCTTCTTACAAATAAGTCATGAGATAAAAAATGAGTTCGTTAGTAGGATAGGCTAGACATCCTCAAGACCCCACTGTGAAGAGAGTTGCCTACATACCAATACTCTAAGGATGGATTAAGGTTAATGTAATTATCCCCACCTAAGTGTTGGTGTAAGTTAAATAGTGGTATTGAATTCCTTAATTGTCCTTGAGATTTGAAATCTATAAAATACGAAGTTATAACCATTGTATATGGTAGTATGCATAGGTAAGGTAGAATAGGGATTAATAACCTTGATTTTACTCAAATTGTTTCATGTTTGAATATGTATTTTGCATCTAGCTTATTTATAGTGGATAAATTTCTAAAATTAATGTATTTATGTTGTTTTGTATCCTGTGTGGATAATAAAATATGTTGAGGAAAACCTTAGGAGGGTTTTACTTATGAAAATATATCTATTCAATAAATATAGGGTAAAGATTAATAGTCCCATTTTGGGGACTATTGTATCCTAAAATTTCACCCTAGACAATTTTAATAAACCTTCCCAAGTTTAGGACAACATGGAATTATCTCTCCTCATAGACAAGCCACCATAAGAGATAGATCTCTAGGTTTGAAAGGTCTAGCTCCCTTGATTTATCCTTAATGCTCACATTACACTAAGCTAATAACTATTGGGGTTAAAAAGGGAAAAAAGATATATAAAATAAACATATGATAATGAGGTGATAAACCAAGATAAATCCACACAACATAATTGCATGTATACTTCAAAAATAAGACTACTTAAACTAACTTCAACTTTATCTCCTTCTAACATAAGTATTTCTCATAGAGGTAGAATATTATGCATAACTAGAGGTGGGTGAAAAGGAGGTCTGATACAAGACACTATTAGTCCATCTTATACATCAAAGAATGCTTAAAAAATAATAGACTTTATAAAACCTATTATAAAGGTGTCCCTCACACAAATATTCAAGGGTAAAACTAGAAGCAAGGAGAAGATGTTCATCAATTGTCAACCACATAAACCACTTGACATACTTAAGTAAGAGGTTATAGAGAATTAATTAACTTCACAAACTTTATTCAAAGGTAAATTAAGTGTCAAAACTAGCAAGACTTCTCCATACCAATTGTGGATGTATTACAAAGCCTAAAAGGCTTGGATATATAGAACATATCAGAAGAGGCAAAAGAGGTGAAGCTCAAGGGTCACAAAAACAAGTGTCAACTTTATAAACAAACTATAATGCAAGTGAATAGAATAATAAATAGGTCATGAAGGTCCTTCTGGATAAATGTCCATTTGAAACATAGTAATTTACTCAAATTGGCATAAGAATCTTCATTATCTTGCTTTGAAATTGCTTTAATGATGAGTCATCCACATGACTATCTAAAACTACCATAGGAAACTTTTAAACATATGATATAATATGAGAAAGTGGAGAATAGGTCTATTTAGGTCATCTACACCTCCATAACTGATATTTTTATCTTTGTCACTTATCATTCACTACCTACAGTCATTCATTACTATCCCTCTATGTCTATCCCCACACTTGTCACCTATGTGACTTTTAGTTATTCATGGAGATGAATTATAAAGGATATAGGACACTTTCTAAGAACCTCCTTGCCTTCCACTCCATCAATTATATCTCAAATGTCTCTAAGTCACCTTGATCACTATCTCACTAAGTAGTCACTTCTCTATTTTATTATCTACCCTAGATTTCCTATAATGAAAAGTGTATCAAAGATATTTTCATTCATAATCATAGTGATAATTTAGTTTGGGAAGTTAAAACAGGTCCCTAAAGACCTCCTTCAAAGGCTCTTACTTGTCTATTCTCCTCTATACTTATCAAACATATTAAATCCTAAAATAAACATAGGATTATACTAGTACATATAGATGATAGTACAACCAAAATGTGTGTCATGGAGACTAAGAGAGTTTTATATAGGTTCAAATCAATTTCATGCCCATTTAACCCCTCCTAGTATCATTTACCACCATATCTTCTTCATTGGGTCCAAACTAAGGTTTTGAGAGAGGTTCAAATCAATTTCATGTCCATTTGCCTAAAAAAGTGAGAATATGGAAGCCTTTATCAACTCATTATTATGATTTTTACAAATTTTAAAACTTACATCACACATATAGACCCCTCAAAATTTCAATTATTTAAGACTAACTCACTAGGTCTATGTACTCTATAGGCTTTGGTTAATTGTAGACTAAGGTTGCAAACCTAATCCTTACTCTATTTTTTCTACCCATAAGATTCACATGGAATGTGATATATCACTTTGAGGATTTTTTATCCTAGTCTTCTAATTTTAACCTCTGCCCATTAGTCACATAGCATACTTCCTATACCTAGACTAGTCTACAAACTACCTCCAACTATAGGTGTAAATTCAAAATTCACAAGGTTATTGTAGGTGTTGATACCTATCCAAGGACCATATGTAATTATAATATACAATTATGAGAATATATCCAACATTATTATCCATATTATATTTTATAAACTTACAATCACACATTAGTCTAGACTGATCTACCACATATACCAATTATGTCACCTGTAGGTACTCATTTGGAAAATCAAGAATCCTATAGGTGGGCATTTCCCTTTTTGAACACTATGATCCACTTCCTTTACTCCATATTGAATTTATCATGGTCATTCCATGCTTTAATTCCCTTTTTTTCTTTCATGAGACCATACAATCATTCTCATTATTAACACACCTATGCTTTAAGGTCGTTCCAAATTCATGTAGGCTCAAATGGGATTGTGCTTATTGGGTGTCTATAATGGAAGCTTGACTATCCTTAAAACTCACTCAACCATTAGTTCCATTTGAAAAAATAATATATTATGATGCTAAAGTTATACCTTCCCACATAGACTACAAGAATGGAGTTATTAGACTTATAAATACCACCTAAACACTCATTAACATATGATTTAGTATATGAGAAAAAAATTTCATTTAGAAATATTAAGGTGACTTTGTTCTATTTGTAAATTTCTCACTTTGGTTGACTAAAAAGTTTGAGTTAACTACAAGATTAACACTATGAGTTTTTAATAGACTTGAGAAACTCCATTCAATTCTTTGGAATACACACACCTTGTTTCTTGAGCTTTGAGCAGCATTACAGTCCTCTATGCACACTTACAGATGACTATAAGTGAATATGTACATTAGATATCTAACTATTCTTTACTTAGAGTATTAAATATTAATCTCCACCAAATTACAAGTTTATCAATGTGAAGTATTGACCATTCATGAACTCAAGAAGTAAAAAATGCATAATATCATTAATTTTAAATCACACACATGAGAACATAAAATTGCAATTGATATAAACCTATCTTGTACACTATGGTGCTCACTCTAAATTCAATTATGATCCTACCTATCTCCTTATTTTCACACATTTAAACCATATTAGAAACATCATGAAATGGATAAACCATCTCTATAAGAACTCGTACAACTCTTGATTTTCTTAGATCAATGCAAACATATGAGAAACCTAAAGATCATAGGGATGTGCACGTATAAGTGAGTCACCAGCATTATTAAGTATGTTTCATGGATTATAATACACAAAACTATAAACTCTTTCCATGAGAAGGAAGTGAATTGAGGATATTATCAATAAATAAATCCATTCATCTCAACTCCTCTTGTCATGTCCGTGCTAAGAGTAAACTGATTGACCTATTTGACCTTGTCTAAGATAGTGATGAAGGAGATAGACCAATTTTTACCTAATTTTAACCTACCATATATTTTTAAACATGGATATGGACTGAGGAAATATGAAGGGACACTCTTTAGCCTTTCCATGTGCTAAATTTACTTATTAGGTCTTACACCTACCTTTAACTACCTAAAAATACTATTATCTTCTTGAATCCATGTTGAACCTACATTTATTCAATTTTAAACTAACATATGACACTAAAATAACACATTGTACATTGGATATTCACTTGACACATTTTTCCTTTTGTATAAAACTATACATTTCACAAAATAACTTAAAAGGCGAAAAAAAGTAACATAAAGGAAATAATTATACGTGACACATATGAAAAAGGTGAAACATACATGATGAACCTAAAAATTACCATGTGAGACCTTAAAATAAGTTTGAATATTTAAGGGGTTGACTTATTTGACCATGGGGTCAAGTAGTCAACATTTTAGTGATTTCTTAGTGGTAGTAAGCTTGTTATGCTAAGGAATAGTTGTGTTATCCTATCCTTGGGCAATGGAGTCACTTATATACTATTCCTAACATTAAAAATCCTTTGAAATGATACCAAACATACCATATAAAACAAGGAAATAAGAAACAAGTTAAGAAAAAACTCACACTTATGTTATCATGAAAGAAACCATACCTATCCTAGTATGTACAATACCTCAAGACACTTAGGGAAAACACAAACCAACTAAAAGAAAACATGCCTATCCTAATATGTATAATACCTCAAATCACTTGAGGTGGAGAATTTTTTTATTTAATTCAACCATGGTCAAAGATAATTCTCCTTGCATCATTACTACTCCTAGAAAATAATCCATCATATGAAGCATGCTTGTTTATGAACACTTGTTGGTCGAGGTAATAAAAAGACTTACCATGGTTTAATATTTTGTTGACTTCAAGTTTATCATTTAGAGTAATTAATAATTCTCAATCCAACTCTCCATGAAACTTTTTTGAGGTGGAATCTTACTTATAATTTGTCATGTTCACTTGACAATCTTTAATCTAGTCTTTGGATATCACCATAACATTCTCAACTTCAAGAATCCTTGAAACATGGCATTCTTCTTGTTGTAAGTCATCAAAATTATGTCTAGATCTGTCAAGCACTTATTGAGAAACCATAGTTGTTTCTTTTTTTACTCAGGTATCATACTGTTATTCATGTCCATCAAACACATCGTGGACTCCCAATGTTACTTATTACGTGATAGAGATATCAAGCTCCTCCTTGTGTTCATCTAGAACATGATTGACCTTACAATTAAGTCTATACTCACTTTAAAAGATTGAAGGTCTACTAACCTTTTGAAATTCCTTAAGAATGACATTGAATTATTTCCACATGTCAACCACCTCCTCATGATGTTCATTCTCATCAATGTTCTCTTCCTTTATAGATATAATGGGCTGCTCATTAGGACTATCATGTATTTACAAATAATAGATACTCACATTACCCTCCATATTTATAATATAGTTGACCAATGAAACTTATTTTAAGATGTTATCATGATCTTCCTATAGGACTCCATCACAATCCTCATGAAGTATTTAAGTTCTAAGACCAGTTTATTCAAAACCACCTTGCTCAAACCCCCATTCATCAAAATATAAATCAAATATGGCACTAAGTAAAGTTAGAGGTTCTTGATAACTAGGGTGATCATCTTTTTTAATCATGTTAGAAGTGTAAAGCTGATAATGTTCAACATTAAAACTAAAAAGATGTTCGGATTTGATTTTCACCTTTGCACCATATATAGTCCTAAAACCCATATAGAACTAGTCTAAATTTAGATAACATCCAATTTTAGTATTGAACTCTCTAGACAAATAAAGTGCAAATGAGGAGGCACATCAACCACTAAAACATCTTGAGAAATGGTGAATGTAGGATAATCATGGAGAATGATTTTCAAACCTTTTATTATACCAATGGTCTTGGTAGCTAACCCATATAATTGTAGTACTCCTTTGGCATGGGGTTCATACTTCAAGTATAGTTTTTGAGCTACTTTCTTGGGCATGACACAAGTGTTATATCCACTATCAATGAGACAATTATGTACCAAGGAATCTCCAATAATCATGGATAAATATAATGGAGGATGTTTGTCAGCCTTTTAAACTTTGTTTGATTATAATTCACTTAGATTCATTGTATTTATCAAGGATTCCTCTCTTTGACTAGGTTTTTTGGTTATCAAATTGAGCTTGGATAACTCCTCATGAATTATGTTTACTTGTTGAGGTATTTCCATTATATCCTACATGTATACATTCACATGAGACCTCTTCATTTACTCCAAAATGTTAGTGAAAGGACCATTAACTCTTGCCTATCCACTAGGAGGAATGGTGTTTCCTACACATTGAGATTTTTGATGTATGAGATTAGTTATACCATTCTGATCTCTTTGACTTACTTGTGGACTTGGAACAAAATTAGACATACTAGGTCTTGTAATTATCTAAATATTCATTAGAGAACCACGAGTAGCCCCTGGAACTTCCTCAACCACCATATGTTTACTCCTTGTGTTTGCATCTATAAAACATGTATTCGCAATTGATTACCATTGACGATTGACTACACATGAGTCATCTTGATGCCAATTTACCAATTTATACCCAACTTGATAACCCTTATCATCAGTCACTCTTCTATTTGTTACTTCATCTTGGGTTAGCTAACATAGTTCAAAAATATTCCATAAAGGCTTGATTGAATGACTCATTAAAATAGGGAGATGGATCATAAGTTTGATCCAATGAAGGTTTAATTTTGTTCTCTTAAGCAAGGATATTTTGAGTAGGCACTAGTTTCCTTGAGGTAGAAGGATCATTGGTGTTATAACCACCATATGGATTTAATTGGATTGGCTATCCTTGACCTTGGTAATGACCTTGAATAAGAGGTATATTTACTTCATAGTTGGATTAGAATTGATTAGGATAATAATCAATTTGGAAGGGCTTAACTTGTAGAATTATCCTATTTAGACCTAGGATGTTTTGATCCATAGTTCTCATCCTTTATACCTCATTAGATGTATTTGGTTGACTAGGGGTAGAATACTTTTTATTAGGTGTAGGAATGAGAGAAAAATTACATGTAAGAGTTTTAAATTTAGGAAATAGAGGAATGAGATTTCTTGGGAAATATTCCTAGACTAAATCAAACAATTCTCTACCCTAATGGCCACCTTATGGGCATTATGAAGAGTGTCACCTCCCATAGATTATATCATCTTGAAAATATCACTATAAAATGCTTTTAGTTAATAAAGGAAATCATGGTGATATTTTGGCCTTACCATCATTGGGGTCTTATCCCTTGTCTTCTTAAATCTTGTGTTGAAATCTTAAATGACTTCTTGAGGTTCTCTCATAATGGTGGTCAGCTACTCCATTAGTGAGAAGTTATCATTATTGTCCTCAAATCTTCTTCTCAACACATATCTTAACTCCTTGAAAGTTATTAATGATTCAAATGTAAATGTGACATAATAATAAAGATCATTTACATTGAATGAGATAGCCAAAAACTTGATTGTAATGATCTCCTCTATGATGTGATGGATATTTCATAATTTATCAATATTTATTATGTGTTCAATGGGTATGATGGAAGACTCACTGGTGTATCATGGAATATTTTTATGGAAGATATAGGTATATAATAATATTGATAAAGTATTAGAGGGATATATCCATTTAAGGAAACAAAAGGATGGTTCCTTGCCATGGTGGCCTTAGGACATTTCAATAGTGGGGGAATCAATAACTTTATTGTGGTTTGGTGACCAAGATAAGACCTCTTTGGATAAGGATGGGTTTTTTGAAATCTACTTGATTTGTAGGAATAAGGAGGAATATATTTAAATTAAAAAGGTATGCCTTTGGTGAGAGACATTATTTTTACCTTAGGAATGAAAGAGTGAACAAGCCTACAACTAATATTAAAACTCTAGAGTAACCAAATATTAGAAGAAGTGGATTGTTACAACTCCTTGTTTTCAAATCGAACATCTACCTTGAAAAAACTTCATGGAATTAATGTCTCATCGATCATGCCAAAATTGGTGTACCGTAAACTTGGACCTTAGAGAATTTAAATAAACCTTTTAATGTTTAGGATAATATGGAACTATCTCTCTTTATATACAAGCCACCATAAAAGATAGATCTCTAAGTTTTACAGGGCTATCTCCATTTATTTATCCTTAATGCTAATACTACACTAAGCTAATCACTATTAGGGATGAAAAGGGAAAAATGATACATAAAATAAACCTATGATAATAAAGTGATATACCAAGATAAATCAACATAACACACTTGTATCTGTACTTAAGAAATAAGACTACTCAGAATAACTTTAATTCTATGTCCTTATATCATAAGTATTTATCATAGAGGTAGATTTTTATGAATAACTAGAGGTGGGTGAAAATAAGTTATGACACAATACACTATAATTCCCTCTAAAACATCAAGACACACTTAAACAATAATACACTTTATGAAACCTATTAGAATATATGCTACTCACACAAACATGCAAGAGAAGAAATGAAAGCATGGAGAGCATGTCCATCACTTGTAAACCACATAACTAATTTACATATTAATTCAGAGAATTTAGAGAAATAATCAACTTAAAAAAAATTATTTTAATGAAAATTAGGTTTCAAAACTATTAGGGCTTCACCACACCAATTATGGATGCTTTAAAAAGCCAAAAAGGCCTGAATATATAGAACATAGAGAAGAGAGAGAAGAAATGAAGCTAATCGGTCATAATACCAAGTATTAAAATTTATAAAATAGTTACAATGAAAGATAATATAATGATAAGTAATTCATGAAGATCCTTTTTGACAAACATCCATTTGAAACACAATACTTTCCCTAAGTTGGCATAAGACCCTTCATTGTCTTATTTTAAAACTACAATGATGATGAGTCATCCACTTGACTATCTAAAAAAAACCATAGGAAACCTTGACACATATGATCTGATATGTTAAGGTGGATAATAGGCTAGTTATTTCATCTACACCTCACTAATTGATGCATTCATCCTTTTCACTTGTCATTCATTGTCTGAGCGCATTCATCACTATCCTTATAGGTCTATCATCACTCTTGAAACCTAAGTGACTTATAGTTTCTCATGAATATTAATTTTAGAGTATTTTGGAAACTTTTTTATAACTTCCATGACTTCCACTCCATTAGGTATACCTCAAAAGTTTCCAAGTCACCTTAATCACTATCTCACTAGGAAGTCACTTCTCCATTTTACTATATATCGGAGACTACCTATAATGAAAAGTATATTAGAGATTTTTTCATTCACAACCATGGTGAGAATTGAGTTTGGGAAGTTGAAACAATTCCTTGGAGAGCTCCCTTAATTTTTATTACTTGTCTATTCTCCTATGTGCCTATCAAACATATCAAATCCTATAAGAAACATATTATTAAACTAGTTCATACAGATGATAGTATGTCCAAAATGTGTGTTATGGAGATTAAGAGAGTTACATATATTTTAAAATAATTTTCATTTCCATTTTACCCCTCTTGGAATAATTTCCCACCATATCTTCTCCAATGGATCCAAACCAGGCTTTTAAGAGGGTTTGAGGAGGTTTGGACTGTTAACAATTATTTATAAAATCTTAATGTCCAACCTTATAACTAGTTTCACAAATTTGGATTATATTAACTCATTAAAATATCCCAAAGTTTTTTATCTCTCGTGCATATTGTTTTTACAATTGTGAGCAAAAATATTTGGCCTCTCGAGCTCCCTTTTAGATTCTACATAGGCCTAAGAGAGGTTTTGGTTAAAATGACCTATTTTGGATTCTATTTGACAAAAACATGAGTATAATCCAATTAAAAATTTCCACAAAATTTCCTCAAAAGGTTCATAAATATCTCATATTCATATGTATTAGTCTAGGTACCTATAGGGCTTAAGGCTAGTTTTAGGCCTAATAGGCTTGACTATATTTAGCTATGTGTTTGACCCTTTTGAGGGTTTACTATGAATTTGTGTTATAATATTACCTTTTTAATATTCATAAAATCTTTATAAAACATGACATATTCACTTTATATCTCCTCTCCATCCATCTTACTCTTCACATACCAAACCTATAGGTTGGGTGACATGTGGAGTGCCCTTTATTTGTGACAAAATATAGGGCATATCCCTTACTTTCCTAAAAAAATTGAGACTATATACACCTATATAAAATAATTATGATTATTTTTAAAAAAATTAAATTTATATCACACCTATAGACCTCTCAAACCTTTACTTCATCAACACTAGCTCACTAGGTCTATGTATTGTGGAAGATTTGGTTAACTATAGACTAACATTAGAGACCTAATCCTTGATATATTTATCCTAATAATTAGATTAAAATATAATGTGTTATATAAATGTGAGGATTTTATATACTAGTCCTCTATTTTAAACCTTTGCCCATCAGTCACATATCATCTTTCATATGCCTAAACTACTCTGTAGATTGCTTCCAACTATATGTATACATTCAAAATTCACAAGGTTTTTGTAGGTGTTCATACCTACCTAAGGACCATATAGAATTATGATTAAAAATTTCTATAATATATACAATATTATTATCCATATTATATTTTTTGATATTTTAATCACAGATTAGTCTAGACTAGTATGCCACATATACCTACTGTGTCACTTGTAGGTACTGACTTGGAAAATTAGGAACATGTAGGTAGAAATTTCTTTGTTTGAACACTATGATCCACTCCATTGGATCCATATTGAATTTATCATTTCCACTAAACCCTTGAATTAACTTTTTTCCTATAATGAGACCCTAAAATCATTCTCACTATCAACACACCTAGGTTTTCAAGTTGTTCCAAATTCACGTAGGATCAAAAGACTACTCAATGAATGTCTACGATGGAATCTTGAATGTAATTTGAACTCTCTAAATCATCATTTCCCTTTGAAAAAATAATCTCTTGTAATTCTAAAGTGATACCTTCCTACATAAACTATAAGAATGGAGTCATTATACTTACACATACCACCTAAGTAATCATTAAAAGATGATTCATTATATGAGACAAAACTCATTTAGAATTGTTAAGGTAACTCAGTCCTGTTTGAAAATTTCTCAATCTGGTTAACCACAAAGTATGATTTAAATTTAATATTAACACTATGAGTTTATAATATACCTTATAACATCCATTAAATTATGTATAATGCACACAACCTATTCATTGAATTTTGAGCAGCATTATAGTCCTCTATACACACCTACAAATGATTGTAAGTGACTATGTACATCAGATATCTAACTAGTCTTTACTTAGTGTCTTAGATATTCATCTCAATAAACCTCCAAGAATAAAAATGGGAAGTATGGACCATTCATGAACTTAGGAATTGAAAATAACATATTATCATTAATTTGAAATCACACATAGGAGAACACAACATTACAATTACAAAAACCTATCTTGTAGATCATTGATGGTGCTCACTCCAAAATCATGGATGATATTTCCTATAAAATTATGATCAAACATGAAAAAAATATTAATAACATCATGTAAAGGATACACCATCTCTAAAAAACCACATATAATTCTTGGTTTGCTTAGATCAATGTAAACAAATGAGAAACCTCAAGACCTTCGGGATGTGCAGCTAGAAGTGAGTCACCAACATTCTTAAGGATGGTTCATGGAGCATAGTACACCAAAATATAAATATATTTCCATGAAAATAAATTTAATGAAGGATAATATTATTTTATAAATGAATTCATATCAAGTCTTCCTATCCCATCCATACTAAGAGTAAACTAGTTGACTTGTTTGACCTTGTCTAGGAGAGTCATGAAAGAAATAAGTTGTGTTTTGTCAAATTTTAAATTTTAATAACTTATTAATCATGGATATGGATTGAGGTAATTTTAAGGGGCACTCTTAAGCCTTCCCACATACCAAGTGTACTTCTAAACCTATACAACTACCTTTAATTGCTTGAAACTATTTTTATCTCTTTGAATCGATGTTGACCCTACATTTATTTGGTTTAAAAATAAAATATAACAAATTTTACATTATATATTCACTTCACACACTTGTGCTTTGGTAGGAAACTATACATTTCATAAAATGACTCAAAAGGTCATCAAAAAGCTATCATAAAGGAAATATTAAGACATGACACATATGAAAAAGGTGAAACATACAATATGACCCTAAAATGACCATGTGAGATGATATATGAAGTTTGAGTATATAAGGGCTTGGATTATTTGACCAGGGGGTCAAATTAGTTAGTAGGGACACTAGTGCCACATGGATCTAGCTTCCTTAATGGCGTGCTAATGTCTATTTGGGATGTTGTTGGGAATAAAGGGCCATGATATATAAATTAGAGTATAAGATTATGTTTTATATAACTAGGGATGTATGTGGTCTATATAAATGCTATAAAAGTGTGATAAAAAGGATTTAGGATAGGTCTAATGATAAGCTAATAATAGGTTATCTCAACTATCTCTCTTATCACTCAACTACAACTTTTGGGTGATTACAAAATATTATAAGTAGTGAATAAAGTTATAAATATAATATTAAAAATGAAAATCAAATATAAATAATACAAAAATGACCCATTTTTTTAAAAAAAAATCCTTATTGTGATTATAGTGAAAATTTAATTGTAGCTAAACTAGTTAAAATTTTCATAAAATGCATAAAGTTTGTAAATAAAAAACTAAAGTGTAAGAAATATAATTTATTTCCAAAATAAAATATTATGTTGTCAAAAAGTTTTTTTCTTAAATTTTTTTTTATATCAATGTTTATCTTTTAACCAAAGCCTCAACTAGTTTGAGGATACAATACAAGGTCCAGTATCCCCATGAAATGAAAACCAAAAAATAAAGTAAACAATTAACCTAAAGAATCCTTTACAAATGGAGAGTATCCATATAAATATACTAAATACATAGTACAAATCAGACACTTAAACCATCCTCTTATCAAAAACAAGAACATCAAATAAAAATAAGAAGACACTATCAATCCATATTACAAATCATCCTTTTTATGGTTGCAAGAATCTACCTCTGTTGGATAATAGTGATTTCATTATCCATTGATTGCCATAGAGAATAGAGTTTTGAGCATCTAACTAAAGTCTTTCTGCTTCTAATTTTCTACCTCTCTTGCCTTTCTGGTAGAATTTGGGGGTCTTCATTTTCTGGCACTCTCAAATATAAATAAAAATTCCATACTAGCTCAAATCCTTCTTCCTCCCTTTCATCTTACTCTTCTTCTAAATCTACCTATTCCTAATGGATCTAAACTATAGGGAAGATTTTAACTGATCCCTCTATCTCAGGTTCTAAAACGTTAACTTCCTTACCCAACCAAGAAGATAGGGGCTACCCTAAAAACATGCTAATAAACCCCATTTCTACCTTCATAATCTCACTCTTTTGAGATTTTTTATGAAATTATTGAAGAGCTTTCATAACTAGAAAAGGTACCTCTACTAAAATAAAATTGGATGATTTAACCAAGGTGTGAACCGAAACCTGATTTAGCAAGACAATCTTCCTAACCCATTTTTGAAAAAACACTAAATAATAGCCTTTAAAACCCTTCTCAAGATAGACAACAATCTTATGATCAGAATTTACTATATCTAAATGGCAGGACTTCATAATTAAATAATTGAGACAAAAATTCATGGGAGGAAGTGATTATAACTGAATGGTGTAGGGGTTTGGAAAGGTCTACCATTAAATAGGCTCTAACATAATTTAGGTTAGTTGCAATGGTTTCATTAATTTTTAAAAAAATACCCAATAATCTCACCAAGTATTAAATAAGACTAGAATATTAAAGAGATAAGGTAATATTATAAAATCTATCCAAACTTCTGCTTCATTGATAATTATAGAAATAGGATCAAAGAAAGGAGCCCAATGATTAAAAAAATATCCATTATTTGCCATAAAACCAAGGACCCTGAGTCCACACATAATCTATATCTTCTGAAGAATGAAACTAAATCAAGAAAAAACCATTTGATGGCATGAAAATTGAAAGGGATTTGAGAGAGGGCCACTAACTAGACACATAATATTAAATATCTACCCAAGATGGTTGTTTCCCAACACATTTACCTATCAAAGAACTATTTCCCTTTTATTGTCCCACTACAAATTTTTTTAAAATCAACTATATCCATATTAGGAGTAGAATCCACAAAAATTAAAGGAATATCAACAAGGAATACCATCTTTAGATATTTAGTCTGAGATAAATCAATTTATGTATTCCCCTTTGAACCCTCTTCTCCCTTTGTTGAGGCCTTATTTGAAGGAATCTAACTTCTAAGAACTAGAGTAGCGTCTGAATCTAGAAAATACTTCAAGATAGATTATTTAAAAAAAGATCCGTAATAATTAAAAGGATTAGAATGATTAATGTAGTTTAATGAAATTACCACTTTCTCAGAAACCATAGTTGCTCCTTCTCCTTCTCTATCTTCAAATATTCTCTCCTTCAAACTAGATTCTTCTTTAGATAATGAAAAATAAGAGATTGACTAGATAAAACCATATATATATTGTTGGGAATCAAAACCTAAACCATACCTTTATTTAAAAGAAGATATTTGGTTAGAATTATGGTAAAATTTCCTCCCATTACCATGACTAAACTTTACTAAAAACTCACACTCTACTTGAGATGTCTTAACCCCAGATTCACCTCTATCCTCACCTCTAACAAAAAAATTCCCTTTACCTACCTCCCTTGATAACTAAAGGTGCTTCTTAATCTTACTACCTTCCTTGGTTGGATTCAACTCCTCTAATGTTATTGATGTTTTAGTCTTCCTTGGCATAGGCTTACACTCTTGACCACTACCATTATTACACTTTTATTTGCCATTAACTACCATTACATATATCATTATTAAATAAAATACAAATATGCATACTTGATTCATTAATTTAATATAAAACTAAACCTTTGTGGTAGTGGGCCTAAGTCTGTAATGTCCATCAAATGATCCATAGATGAATCATCCCATGGTGATCCACATGGAAAACATGGAGAAGTTTGACCCCTACCTCAATGTATCCCCATAGCCACTTTATATTGTAGGCTAGTTTTTTCCTATAAATCATGATGCATCATAGGGTGTCTAGTAAGAATGGAAATTGAGACCTAGGTGACCAAAGTCATTAATCCTATCCACTTGAGTTAACCCTTGGGGCTTACTATTTTTAATTTATAACTGAATCTTGGTGGGGGTGGGCCTAGGTCTGTAATGTCTATTAAACAATCTACAACTAAATTACCTCATTGTGATCCATGTGGAACACATGGAAAAGTTTGACCCCTAACATAAAGTATCCCCAATGGCCAATTAATATTGTATTCTACTGTTTACCCCTAAGCCATGACACATTATAAGGTGTTTGGCCAAAATTAAACTTGAGACCTAGGAGCCCAAAGTCATTGATCTTATCCACTTAGGCTAACCCTTTGGGCATAAAATTTAAACTAAAACTAAAGCTTGGTGGGGCTGGGATTGGTTCTATAATGTCCCTCAAATGATCTATAATTGAATCGCCCCATTATGATCCATGTAGAACACATGGACAAGTTTTACCCCTACCTCAAGTTATCCCCAGAGCCACTATAGATTATAGGCTAACATCTACCCCTAAGCCACGATGCATCATAGGGTGTTTGAAAATAATTAAACTCAAGACCTATATTACCAAAAAATTTGATCCTATCCACTTGAGCTAACCCATAATGCTAAGAAAATTAATCTACAACTAGAGCTTGTTGGCGGTGGGCCTAGATCTATAATGTCCATTGAATGATCTAAATCTAAATTTCCCTATTATGATTCATATGGAAAAAATAGATAATTTTTACCCCTACCTAAAAGTATCCACATGGCCAGTTTAGATTGTAGTCTAGCATTTGCTCCTAAACCATGATGCATCACAAGGTGTCCAACAAGAATTGAACTTGAGACCTAGATGACTGAATTTGTTGATCCTATCCACTCAAGCTAACCTTTGGGGCTAGTTTTTTTCTTAAATATAATTTTCCATGTACTAATTTGATTAAATATTTTAATATTTTTCACATCAATCATGAGATATTTTCACCTATAACACATGTGTACTATTTTAAAAGGAAAAGGAGAAAATGTTTCCTAGATTGAGATGATTGTCAAGGGAGTAATATTTCCAACCAGGTCCAAACCTATAATTTCATTTGACAGTGAAATTTTTAAAATCCTATTTAAATTCATTACATAAAAATATGACATCACATATTGGATAAGGAATCTAATTTCTAGAATTATTTTTGTAAGTTTATGGTATCAAATGAAACCATGAACACAATCAGGATTAAAATTGAAGCTAGCTTGAATTTTTCTAAAATAAGTACAATTGGAGACACAAATGTAACTTGCATATGTGTGTGTGTGTGTGTGTGTGTGTGTGTGTGTGTGTGTGTGTGTGTGTGTGTGTGTGTGTGTGTGTGTGTGTGTGTGTGTGTGTGTGTGTGTGTGTGTGTGTGTGTAAATTCATTACATAAAAATATGACATCACATATTGGATAAGGAATCTAATTTCTAGAATTATATTTGTAGGGTTATGGTATCAAATGAAACCATGAACACAATCAGGTTTAAAATTAAAGTTAGCTTTAATTTTTTTCAAATAAGTACAATTGGAGACACAAATGTAACTTGCATATGTATGTGTGTATGTATATATATGTATGTATGTATACATACATACATACATACATAATATATATATGTATGTATGTGTGTGTGTATGTATGTATGTATGTATGTATATATATAT
>JARHVA010005232.1:475000-527500 GCA_037957365.1 Torreya grandis | reverse complement strand
GTAGTGTCTATATTCAACCAATTAAGATGGATTTTGAATTTGTCTTACTTAGAGAATTCCAATCTCAAAGAGGGTAATCTTAACAACAACTCATTACATAGTTATTTATATCAGAACATGACCAATTTGGATTCATTAAACATACCTAAGGGTTATATTATCACATAAATCAACTAGAGAGGTTTCCAAATCCTCTAGTCAAGTAACACTACACAATAACCCTATCTATGCCTATAATACATTAAATAAATAAATAACTAATCTAGTGCTCAATAAATATTGTGTCACAAAATGTTATATTTAAACAAACAAAACATAACATGAAAAGGAAAACTCAACTCAAGTCAATGTATAGTTAATTATAAGAAAGGAGTAAAACATTTAAGATATTACTTTGTGCAATATCTATCTAACAAAATGAAATATTAAGAGTTAGTAGTACTTACCATAAATGTACCCATTGTGTCTTAATCTCTTTCTTGGCCAATGGTGCTTTGAAAGATATTGTTAATTTTTAAGGATCAAACTATAAGAATCATCTATAGGATAAAATAATCCTACTTTACATCCAAGAATTTGCCACAAGACAAGCTCATTTCTTTCCAAGGCAAAACCCTGTGAAATGACTCCTCAAACAAAGAATTTATAGAATTGTAAGCTATAATAATGGGAAAATTAATTTTCCCCTTTATTAGATTGAAGTTAAGGTGGTATTTATAAGTAATTATTGACCTTAAACTCTTATATAACTTTAGCTAACATTATTGACTAGATCAATTTTGGTAGGTGGGAAAGGGAGTCATCAAGGCTTGAACTAAGTCAGTTATGCTGACTTAATTCCATAACATGTGTTGAATACATTCTATATAAATGAACCTTTTTTACTCAGTAGGAAAATGAATAAAAATGATTTTTTCCTATTTTGGTGTTATTTCTAAAGGAAAATTTATTAAAGAAGTGGATAAATGGGATTTAATTTATTAGGGAGTTAGATAGAAGTCTCTTGTACTATTTTTAGGAGCTAGTATAGGGAATGAAATATTTTGATAATTTAAAAGCCCACCCACCCTTTCCAGTTACACCCATTAAGGCATGTACTTAGAAATATTTAATATTGATGGGTTCTTACAAGAGATAAAACATTATCAAATGATAACGGTTAAAAATATTTTAATAATGCTAAATAATTAAATAAAAATAAGATTAGGAAGTTATAATAAAAGGTTGTGTTCGAGAATGTAATCTTTAGAAAACTAACTTGTCGATTGGATAATTATGGACTAATGTTTTAGAGTGTTAACTATGGAATAAGTGTTTTTATCATAGTCCACTGAACCTAATTTCAAGGGTAAGCTTGAAGTATCTTATACATGCAAACTACTAATTGATGCACCATGTAGTAAAATGTATGGTTAGATTCCTAATGTCAATACATAGAGAAATCCTAGATATTTATTAAATACCATGATCTATACAAAAATTATATACCATGTTTATGTTTGTACTATGGATATAGGTATTTGAGAAAGCCCCTCACACACACACACACAGATATATATATATAATATATATATATATATATATATATATATATATATATATATATATATATCTGTGTGTGTGTGTGTGTGTGTGTGTGTGTGTGTGTGTGTGTGTGTGTGTGTGTGTGTGTGTGTGTGTGTGTGTGATATAAATGAATATAAATAGAATATCATGTAGTCATCCAGAAAGTAACTAAGTAGATATAAAAATTTTGGTACATAATTTATAGGAAAAAACAAACAAGATTAAAATAGAGGCAAAAAATAATTTATTGAAAATCAAATTACATTTTTTGAAAGTGTATAAACAAGTAACTATTTCTATGTTTCAACAGTGAGAGTGATTGTAATGATTATGAAAATAAAGATTAATTTACTTTGTTTATGTTAAAAAATGAAACATATAGAAAAATATCAATAAGGTCAATATAATAAATAGAAAATTACATAACAAGATTAATCCAATTGACACAGTCTATTAGAAAATAAGACCTAAAGAAACTAAATTGAGTAGATGAATTTAGTTTGGAAAAACTAGATAAAGATGGTTAATTTAGTTTACTATCTGGGTACTATTAACATGTGTTTAAGAATAAGCTAAAATTTAGACATGTTTTTGTATATATCTCTTCAAGGTTTCTTTATACCTAGTCTATGCACATTGATCTTGACTCAGTGACTCATTGTGACAATTCCATTATAGGGGAGTTACTGGTGTGAATTCTTTAAAATTGGTTTTAAAAGAGTGTGAGGGGTTCATAAATAGTTTATTAGATAATATAAGTTTTTATTTTTATTTATATATTTTTCATTTATGTATTTAAATTAGATAGATAATTAGTCATTTAAGTTTTTTTCAACAAATTAGCATTTTAACAATTTTGATTTATATATTTAGGCCTGATTTTAATGTTCATTCTATTGAGTTTTAAAATTCAATAATGCAATAATATTTAATGAATAAAATAAAAAAATCAAGATAAGAATTTAAATATATTGATTTGAATTATAAAAAACCTAATTTTAGAAGTTAATTAAAAACCACAAAAGAAGGTAAAGGGGAAATAAAAGCCTACAATAATAATGACAAATTCAATTTCACAATTACATGAGCTCCACAAACTATACATTGAACCAACCAGCATATACAGAATAACATTTAGAGCCAATGGAATATTTAGAGGATAAAAACAAGGAAAGGGTGTCCACAACCATTGTATACATGCATAAGTTACAATAAAATCATCCAAGTATTATCTTAATCACAATACATTGTTTTGATATTCAAATTAAAGTATATTATAATTGAACCCTTGATATATTTGTAGCATAACAGTAGGTGAGGAATTCAGGGAGATAAAATAAAAGTGAAATATAGAAAATTCCAAGAGTTATTGGTCCAATCTCTTGTGGGAGTGAAACGTACAACCCTTTGGCCATAAAAATGAACCATTATATAGAGATGCAACTTTCTAAGGGAGGATTTTCCCTTCCAAATCATCCAAAAAACTTATTATTGTTACATCTACCTCTTTATCATTCCTCTCCCTCTAAATCCACCACTTATACTATTCATTACTTAAAAACAGACTAAAAAAAAGTCTAAAGTAAGCAATTAAAAAAGTGAATAGTAAAACGTGGAACAAAAATCAAAACAAGTTTTCAACTAGGCATAATTAGTATAAATTGAAGGTACCATTGGATCTATGATGAAGTCAAATTTTTGTAGATGTAAATAGTTTAACAAACCAACACTAAGAGAAAATGTTATGGAAAACAAATAAAATAATCCCAAAAAATATGGCTAGTATACCTAATCAAGATTTTGTGGGCATCTACTCATGTTTTAAAGTTACTTTTTGAAATTTTAAGCTCTTATTTCTAATAAGGATTCAGAATCCCAAATAGAACAAGGGTGTTTCTTTTTTTGTTGAACATTGTCATTGATTAAGGGGGATATTATTGAGCATTATATTTGATCACTGAGTTATTGGAATAAGTGTTTTCATTGACGTCAATATAATGTCATTACTGTCAAAGGTTTATGTGATGATGCATGGTGAATTAAGCTTCAAGGTGTGTGTATGATGATTTCTTATGTTATCATAAAAAAGTGTTGTTTTTTAATAAACAAAAATGATGTGAGAGTATTGTTTAGTGAGTGTTAGTTATCTCATTGAGAATCAGTATAGGTATAGGTCAGTATACCAAGTGTCAAGCAATATTTAAAGCTTTGTATAGAATTTGTGAGATGATATGTGTAGGTATCATGATGAAATGAGTTAGCTTCAAATAAGAAACTATATGTTTTGAAGATCTATGTAAGTTTTTACAAAGATACTTTGAATGAGATATGAATATGTGAATACTTTGAAGAATGAATGATAGTGTTTGATCATTACAGAGGTTGTTTGAGTTTTGTGCATGAGGTTTTTAAGGCCTTGAAAATTCTTATAAGGTTATCTCTAAAGATATGCATATGCAGCTCTAAAGATGCTCTAAAATGAGATATGAAGGTCCTGGTCAAGCTCTAAATATTTTTAAGTAGTTATGAAGATGATTCATTAAATCTATGAAGAAAATTAATTGTATAAGGTTTATTGGGCAAAGATAAAAATCATTGACTCACTCAAGAAAAGTTTCAAGGTGAAGTCTATAGGGGTAAGTACTTTAGTCTAAGTCTACAACTAAACTAGTTCTAGATCCTCCTTGGCCTAATGAGGCATCATGAGATATTAAAAAGATATATCAAGAATGATTGATAATAGTTAATACTAATAGGAGATTTTAGGGGATGTATATGATGTGTGAAGATATTGGAAAGTGGATAGAAGGTATGCTTCTACACCTAGTGTGACTAGTAAGTTAAGGCCTAGAAAGCAAAAAGAGAGATGGTGGCCAAATGAGATATTAGGATCAGTTTCCATGACATGGGTCAGTGGTTGAGAATTGACAGAGGTGAGTGAATTTTTTTAAATATGCGAATGAATTTTTAAGTCATGGTTTACAAGAAAAGGCTTAAAAAGTGTTTCAAGTTTTTTTGAGTACATAAAATGAGAGCTATCTATTCAAGAAGATTTTTTAAGTGATGATTGGGATGTGTATATTATGAATCAAAACATAATATCTTCATGATATATGAGTAAGGGTTTTATCTCAAATTAATAAGCATTGGTTTCTGGAAAGAGGAGCTAATTTTTATGAATGATTGTTAAGACTGGAAGTTGGTCTAAGCCCTCATAAAACCCTAACAATGCCCTGATGTTGAATATATTATTATAAATATCTCAAAATGGTTTGATATGGAAAGATAAATTATTATATTTTGAATTAAACACTTCCATGTATCTCTATTTTTATTAGTTTCTCAGGTGAGTGAGCAGACCCTATAGTAAAGTGCTTTTTTTTTAGAGATTTGTTGTAGATGGCAGAGTTGATCAAGTCAAATTTGTTAATTTGATGGAGGAAAAAGTGTGATAATTTTATTTTTTGTCCTTTAAGTTTTTTTTAAAGGTTACATATCTTATGTGTTCAAACATGGAGATCTATGTTGGCCAATCACTAACATACCTAGTGGTGCAAATAGTAAGAAATCAGGTAAAAGATAGAAGATGATTCCTAATGTGGTTTCACATAAGAGTGATGTATTGAAGTTTTTGATGATTATATTTGGGACTTGAATAATCTATCCATTATTTGTATAATCTTTTAAATCATAATCATAGGTTGATACATTGTAGCCAAAATAGATTATCTGACTTAGAGGAGTTTGTAAGAGCCAAGATCAAAAGATTAGTCTACAAGACCAATAGTTTCTATTATATATTATGATATATTTCATGGATATTGATTTTATGATGATATAATACCTATTAATTCATTTAAATCCATTGAGTATATTCAATCAGGTTTCATATGTTCATGTTTCCTTGACTATGTTTTGGAGTCAGCTAGCAATTCTAAGTGAATATCTTATAGAGAAATGTTTGAGATTGTATACCTTGAGTTGAAGAATAATATGTATTTTTTATGACCCTAAGGTCACGAGGTTTATAAATATGTAATTTTTTACCAATTTTATTTTGAAAAACTAAGTGTATACCTTAGTTATTCAGGATAGAGTTTCCATATATGCGCATGCCTTTTATGAATAATATTTTGAGAAAGGGTTCAAGTGGTGGTTAAACCTAAAAGGTGTTGTGGACCTAAATTGAATTTTTATGAGGTATATTCGAGTTTAGTATTATATTTTCCTACCATTTGAGGAGTTTTTATATCCTTTAAGAAAGATCAATGGGTAACGTGTTGTTAAGAAGACCTATTATGTCTTCTTAAAGCCTAAAAGAAGAGTGAGTTCTAATTGAGCTATGGTTGACCTAATGTATTTATTGATTCATGATTAATGAATGTTTTTTTAATATTACAAGATATAATTTAATTCTGATCTAAAAATATAAGTATGTGTCTAGTTAAGAAATATATGATCAACTGACTTGTATAAAAGCAAGAAAGTTTAGAAATATATGTGTGTGCTTAGAGAGTTTAGAGAGCAAGAAAATGATATATATAATTGGTGAGAATAGTGATGTCATTTATAACATAAAAAATATGTTATGAATATCTAATATAGGTTGTAAACATGAATATTAAGGTCAGAATGCCTAATCAAGCCATGAAGAGGGCTAGTTGAGTGAAGAGGACTATAAGAGTTTTAGAGGGACAAAAGTGAGTGAAGATTTAAGGAATAATATCATAATATATTGTATAATAAACAAGGTTTTATAAATTTTATCAAGTTTATCATGTGTCTAATTTGGTGCTAAGTTATTTAGGGGGTTGGTGCCACTTTATAAGTGGGTGCTTCATAAAGCCTAGTTGATTTGGTACTGAGCTAGTTAGAGTTGGTGCTCCATGTGGAGTTGGTGTTTCAATAAATATTTATGTTTTTATTATATGAACTTAGTAAATTTTATTCATTATTGGGTTTTTTGTGTGTTTCCCATGTATATGTTATGTTCATATGTTTCATGTTCTTATGATTTGATGCTTATGCTTGCTAAGATGTACATGCATGTTAGAATGGTTCATGTATCATTAATTAGAAATAAATGAAAATTTTTAAATATTTATTCAACCTCCCCCATCTTCTTCATATTTTTCCAACAATTGGTATCATATCATGGTTTTTTGAAGTAAGTTTAAAATCCTAAAGGATATCCTAAGAAGTAAGGATGACTTATGAACAAGCTCAAGGTGGTTTCTATACCAGTAAGGATTAATTATTAAATGGATATAATTATGACTTTTGGAATTTTATAATGAAGATATATCTGATGTCGCAAGGACATGATATTTTTTAGTTAGTTATGGAAGGTTATATTTCACCTCTAATTCCACCAATAGACATAGTAGGTAAGAAAGCTAGTAATACTAAATCCAAGGTAATGGATTCCATTTTATGTGGTTTATCATAGGTATAACTCGCAAATGTAATGTATTTTGTATTAGCTAAATATATATGAGACAAACTAAAAACCATCTATGAAGGATACACTAAGGTGAAGTTAGCCAAGTTACAAACTCATAGAAAATAGTTTCAAAGCTTGAAGATGAATGAAGATGAAACTATTGAATCCTACCTATGAAGGGTTGATGAAGTTGTCAATATCATTAGAGGATTATGATAAGTGAAATAATCTACTATTCCTCAAAAGGTGTTGATATCACTATCTCTTATGTTTGACTCTAAGGTATCTATAGTAGAAGAGATGAAAGATTTGTAAAAGCTAGAGATGGATGGGCTTCATGGAATCTCAACTACATATGAGATTATAAGTAATGAGGAAAGACCTCCAAAGAAGGAAGAAGATTTAAAAGATAAAATGAAGTTAAAGGTCAACAAGGTTAAGGATGAGGTATGTTTAGAATTTGATGGTGATGAACTCATAGCTATGTTTGCTAGAAAGCTAAAGATAGGTTCAGGTAAGTACAAAGGTAAGTTGTCATTCAAGTATTTCAAATATGAATAAAATTTATATTTTTAAAATAAGTGTCCTTATAAGCATAATTATGAGCATAATTAATAATATGATGAACACCATGGATATGACATAAAAGTTTATAAGCCTAAAAATAACAACAGAGATTTCATGAAGAATGAAAGAAGGAAAAAATAATTAAAAAATAAGAAGAGTTTCTATACCAAATAAGACATATCATCTGATGCAAGTGATTCAAACACATCTAGTAGTGATGATGGTAGTAATGAATCTAAAAATGACAATAGTGAAACTTTGTTCATCGGCATAGAATCTGACAATGAGGGTTATTCAAATGGGAAAGTCTTTATGGTTGATGTAGAATAAGATGAATAAGTATACTATGATAGTAAAGAAGCATAAACTAAAGTGGATATTAAAGCTAAGCTCATAAGTTACCTTGAAGAGTTGAAGCTTGTGAAGAATAAAAATAAGAAATTAAAGTCATTAGTCAAGGATTATGAGGAATGGATCTGTTATTTTGAGGATAGGTTGAGAAACACTTCTAAGGAGTATGAAGAAATCATCCAACAACTAGAAACCTAGATGGATATTATGATATCAAGCCTACAATATAAAGAGGGATATTATAGTAGATATGAAACTGAAATAGAATCTATGAAAGTTGAGTTGGATCAATTATCTAGAAAGGTGAAGAGCTTTGTGAAATTTGAAGAGAGAATTGAGGATTTAGATGACATCTTAATTAGTCAAAATTCTTCAAATGAAAAGATAGGTATTATTTTCAAACAATACCAAAAGGAGGCACCTCAAGTCAAGGAGAAGACTATTGAAAACAAGATGGTAAATATGAAAAGACTAATCAAGCAGCCTAATGCCATAAGATATGCTAATTATTTCAATGTTTAATGTTTTAAATGTAGTCAATTTGGTCATAGAGCAACAAAATGTATAAGACCCTCCAAAAATTATTACTCATGAAATTGTAGGAGTCACAATTCACATTAATTAAGTGGTATGTATAAGGTGGTCTATTATAACTATCATAATATAAGACACATTACAAGATTAGGTCCTAATAAATTTAGAAGTTCACCAAGTCAAAATATGAAGCTTGGAGCTCCTAGAGTATAAGAAAGATGGCAAATGAATGTATGGAAAACAAAAGAAGTAGAGATAGTTCATGTTCAGTCTATAAGCTCAATTCGACTACTTGATAAGATAGAGCATGCCTCAGATGAGAAATCAAAAAAGGAATGTCTATTGTTAGCTTACATTGATTATCAAATAATTGATGATGAGATCAATCCTATAGTGCTAATCAAGTATAGAAGGATATTGAAGAATAGTTAGTCTAGTTAAAAGATGGATATCTAGAATCTCTTGAGTTCCTATTATTTTAGTTACCTATAAAAAGGAGTGTCTCCATTAAGCTTCATGGAGACATTCTTCTATAATCATAATCATGAGGATGTAGTCAAAGAATGTTTTTTTTAGAACATTATAGGTTGTCTATGTTGCAAGTAAGGAGTTGAAGATGGATATTATCCATTCCTATGTTGATATCTCTATGGTTTGAAGTGTAGAAGAAAACATGATAAGAGATCTATTGATTCCTCAAAATGTATCATATGGGTTCTTAGTGTTCAAAGAACACTTCTCATTTTAGAATACCAAGAATTTAGTGCATGATTAGCAGGTTATGGAAACTTAGGTTACCTATGGTGAAATAATGGTAGAGTAATGTATCTAAAAAAATTATAATAATTGATGTTCGAGAGCCATCATGGTCCAATCCTTGTGAATTATGAAGCATATATGTTAATTCTAATGAATTATGATCAAAACATAAGCTACAAATTAATCTAAATGGATATTTATAATGAAATGTAAGATACAAGGATGTGGTTAAGAAAGAATCAAAAGGGAAGAATAAGGTAGAAACAGAATGAGTGATTTTTGATCCTTGACTCAAATATCGTGAAAAAATTTCAATTATAACTAAATCCACATTTAACTAGTATATGATACAAAATAGCATAATCTTAGATCTCACCACATGGCAAATTTATAAGGATAATATAAACTTGTACATGTAAGAAGTAGATTTTACTTTAAATATTTGTTATTAAACTCAAATAACATAGGCACATTTGAATACAGAATAAATTAAATGAATCAAATACAAGATCATTAAAATAATTTAGCATAAGCACAAAATAACAACCTTGTATTACTAATGCAAATTCATAATTCAAAGAAACTATTTACATTCAAGCTTTATAACCAACAATTGAGAGAAAGCTATATTAGCAATTGACATATAAAATTTGAACATTCTTTACATATTTCCTTGACTATATTAATTAATCCAAGCGTACAAATTTTGATAAAAATTTCTCCATTTACAAGATGGTAATACTACCTTTTATAGAAAGGTAAGGTAGTACACTGGTCAATTTTGAAATACAAATGTACAAAAGATAAGGATAATTGTCCTTTTTAAAAAAAATTCTATAATACACTCACTTTTTATAACTAGACTGACCCTCGCTAAAAGACTATATAATTCCTTTAAAAATTAATATTCCAGTTTTAAATATTAAAAAGCTTTTATAAAAGGGAGCATTAACTAATTGGTGGACCCATTGCCAAAGGGTCTCCTTGTTGCTCTTACAGAATATCCATAGCCCAGTGATGTTGTTCTTTGACAAAATCCAAATCTATAACTAGATTTAGGAGGTATACATCCATTTGGTCATTTAAGTCCTCAAAATATTTATCATCCCTTATCATATCTTATTTTATGCTTTTGACTTCTGCAATCTTTTCTTTAGCAGTGAAGATCATACCCAAAATTCTACTATTATCACTACCTGATTGACCCTAGCTTTTGCCCTTCACTTTCTACATCACCAAGGTGACTTTATGCTTATATTATGGATCATAATTAATTCATAGGGATATATTATTTGTAATATTAGCCAATATGGTGGTAAATAGTTGCTTAATCTAGTCAATCAATTCTTCATCATTCCTAAGGAGTCTATCGAAGCTTGTTTTCTAAGAAACTAAAATTTGGATCTTATCCACCACTATCACCTATATAGCATTTAGGTAGGCTAAGATAATATTTTTTAACTTAGGAATCATATTCCTAATCAATACATTTATGATATCCCTTATCTTGGTTTTTGCATCTCGCCATTCTGATATTAGTCCTTTGGCCACCTCATTTTGTTAGCTCAATGCATCTTATCTTAATTTCATTTATTTTAAGTAATCAAACATATCAAAAATTGAGGCTTCAAACATATTTATCATATCTTTGGTCACTAATAAAATAACTTGATTCTCTATGTTATCCTTTTCTTTCTCTAAATTATGAATCTTGTGTTTTATTCTCGTTATGCCTACTCTAACTTAGGCTAAGTGATCCTCTGCTAGGATCTTAGTGTCTTCCTCATGGATGTGTTGTTCACTAGGATACTAACATCAACTTATAGTTAAACTTATAAAAGGTTTATCCTTTTGGAATATGAACTCTTTAGTTCCTACCATGGCTTTCCTCATAGTCACTCTTTCTAATATGACTGTCTCTAGATTGAATTGTAAAATGGTAGTTGATTCAATGAATTTTGGATGTTATAAGACCTATACCATCATGATACCTAATGATCCTAGAGCATCCATCTATCTACCACTTAGCCCTATAGTGATCACTATTATTCTTTCCTCTTTCTCCTTGATTAAATCCCTTATCCATGGATTGACGTCTTCATGCACATCCACACTGATATATTGGGTTAGATCCCATGAGTGAGACAAGGAATTAATTTTTTACATATTTCCATAAATTAAAAAATCAAGGATGACTATACTATGAATTGAAAACTCCTCACTAAACAAGTTGATCTCACTTATGGGATAAGTAAGAGTCAATTTTATCTTCTTCTATCAAATAGGGATAATTGCCAATTCTAATTTCCTCTTCCTTGGTTATGCCACCGAAACTAGATCTAGGATAAATGTATTTCCTTTATCTTCCTACTTAGCCTCTTCTACTTGACCCTATGTTTCTTTAGCCTCCTCTTCTTCTCCTTTAGATCCATATGCTTCAATGAGGACCTTGAGGGCATACTCCACTATTTCATCTAGTTATAAGGATATCATATCCAAGTGTTTAATAAGAGATGTTAGATTTTGAGGGAGATATGAGGATGAATGTCCCTTACTAAGTCTCTCCTCAAACTTCTCCTTTCTAGTGTCTTGTATAATTTATCTTTAGGGTTATGGAAGCTCCATCTAGGGTTGTTCTTGAGTTGTCTTAAAAGGTCTAGGTAGTAAATGATACTAAAGAAGATACATTTGTGATATGTCCCCTGGTGGTTTTTCATCACTGGTCAATGTATGCACAAGATTGAGGTTGGTTTACTTGAATTTAGCTAATACTTCTTCAAAATTATGGTCCTTGATATGGAGGGTGTCATAAGGACCAAGCTAATGCTCATAGACTGTCTTGGGTATCTATTTTTATCTTTAAATGCTTTCCCTTAAAAACATTAAAATCCCAATTCCTGAGGTCATCCCATTGAAACACAAAGGAATCTTTATGCATGGCCATGGTGTCCATCTATTTCCAATCTTGAAAAACTATTCTTCCAATTATCAAAGGAAAGTGATGGATGAGGACCTTCCTTTTATCCTTGTAGACTCCATCAACACCATGAAGGAGTTGGGATGTAATTTATTGTTCTACCAACTTGTTAGGAACATAAATAGGCAACATATAGGCTGGTCAGAATTAACTCAATTCTAATTATATTATAATTTGGGTAAAACCAATTATCTCCCATAAAATCCACTTATTTATTAATTAAAGGGATTACATTGGGCATATGAGACCCTATAATGGCTTCTACCACTACAGGATAGACACAATCATAGATAAATTGCATGTGGTGTCTATACTTGAAGATGTGTAGTTTGGAGTAGTGGTGGGAGATGGTGGTTCTACCCTTAAGAGACCATTTTTGGGTGTTGTATATCTTTGTCAAAGCTATCACAACATTTAGAAAATAATGCATCATGAAGAATTATATGCTAGTCTTCCTCTTGATGGTAGTAAATTATTTCCCTAGGTGGATACTAATCATATCCCTAATTGGAGGAGTGAACTCTTTCTCTACCATAAAATAGACATAGGACACCTAGCTCTTATTGACATATATGTTTATAGGGAATCAAGATATTCTATTTAATATGTTTATGATTACCCTAATTCTTTCCCTAAATTGGACAATTGGGAATCTTCCCTCAACGTCCTAGAATACATGATTCCCTTAGAGCAACCATGGCCTGAGGATGATATCCAGGTCATTCTTACTAGTCCATTCCTTAATTGTGTGTAGGTCCATATGGGGTTTTATGAGGTTATAGTACCTCTCAAATTCTAATGGGGAAATATACACCACTATCATGGAGCTACCTTAATGAATAATCCAATCATTATCAACTCTATAATCTAGAAAAATTAGAGCTAAGCTATCACTGCAATGGAGTGCCTGTAGTTTGGTAGTAGCATGATGGAGGCCAACTATTTAAAATATTACCATTTCATAGTACCTCCTAATAACAACAATAATCCTCTGCTCCTCCTTGGTAATGGATTTCATCTTCTCTATGGTTAAGAAGAGCTTGAACTAATTCTTGTTTACATTGTTCAGGGATATAGTGTCTAGTTTAGTATCATTGAAAACCTTTCATTTACTATATATAGATAGGTGTAACTCCACATCATCTCTTAATTATTTTTTATGAGTTACCATGGCTTTTTCTATTTGCAAATTTCTCACAATTTATATTTTAATTGATATCTATTCTAACTCTGTCATGCTCAAAATATAATTAAGCTTATTTAAGAATTCATTATAATCAATATGAGTTCACTTAGGGCTTATAATATTTTAAAGGTGGTATCTCATTTATATTTTCACTCATACGTGATTAATATTTAATTTTGACCTTTGCCTTTATACATTTTTATTCTTAGGCACACAAGATCTCATCTTTTTCATTTTTTGCTTGCATGACACTTATGTGGCATCAATCTAGAACCCTTGATGGTATTTTTCATAAATTCCTTTGAATCACTATCCATTGGCATTTAAAAATTCCATTTTTTTGCACCATTGGATTAAGATCAAAGTATTAGTGTTGGTCATTGATGGTAATCTAGTCCCTTGCTTGTCATTGGACTCTTTTAGTACCAATCCCCATAGTTATGCCATTTGGCACCTTTGTAGGCCTTTTGAGCTTTGTAACCTTTGTTTATCACATATTGAATGCATATTAACCACGTGTCAGACCTATAGGCTCTTGAACCTCCATTCAAAAGTCATCAGTGTTTTTTGTCTATTGGATCATCCTTCACAATGAGGCACATATTGTTAGATCCTACAAGGTGCTCATGTTTTAATTCAGTCTATATAATATAAAAAACATAGGCTAAGATTATTTTACCTAAGTCTATTTCATATTAATAAACATAAAAGACTTAGGTTAAAGCATTTTATGGTATGTTTTAAATAAAAATACTTAGGTGGGGACTTAGGTTTAAATACCTTAGGCTAAGGTTTATTCTATGCTTATTAAAAATTAAATGAACTTTAGGCTAAAGTGTTTATGCCTAAGTTTTACGAGATTTATGTAAAGAAGACCATGGCTAAATGTTTTAAGCTAAAGTTTATGTTGTGTTTAATGAACACAATACATACTTTGGGTTACAATATTTATGTTAAGCTCTTAGACTACGCCTAAAGGGATCAAAGTGATATAAGGATCAAATGCTAAATTTTAACATAGAGATATATTATATTAATAAACACAATCAAAATCTTTAGTTAAAATAATTTGGGCTAAGTTTTATATCATGAGGACCATCTAAAATCAGACATAATATAAGCATGTAGCCTAAGTTTCATGGCATTCAAACAAATGCAATTGGGGCCTTAGGATAGAGACTTAGACTAAATCCATTTATTCATACATTTAGACTATGAGACCATTTAAATATTTGGAGTTATAATATTTCAAGTGCTGAAACATCATCTGAGAGGTTCCATTAGTCTAAAATGTAATATTTTAGCTTTTAAAAACATTTTGGAGTCCTTCCTAGTCTTGATAAAAATAATTCATTAGCTTAAATTTCATAGTCTCATAGACATAAAATACATCCTTGTGGATGTCAAATGATGATCATGTAAACATCAAATTTAGGCTCATGAAGTTCTTATTTTTAATGGAATTAAAGTTGATGATCATGTATATGTTAAATACATCCCCATGGACATCAAATAACAATCACATGAATGTCAAATTTAAGATTGTCAAACTCCTATGTTCTAATACGAGAGTGCCACATGACACTTATGTGACACGTCCCAGGATCTAACTCAATTCTCTTCATCTGATTGAAAATCATGATGAAGTGAGAACAATTTGATTATGATCTAGGAGCTTTCTTATGATTGGTCCATTCTGACATGTGAGACCGTTTTCTTTTAATCTTAAAATGTGAGAGTGCCACATGGTAACTCCATATAATTTTTGAGGATTTGAATTTTCAATGGTGTCTTCGCTCTGTCCAATATTCGGTCCATGATAAAACAATAATTATTGATCATGATCTGAGTTCTCATACATGATTAGTGTGAAGGAATAATTATTGGATTCAATTTCGTTGCATCATTTGATTTAAAATCTAGGAGGAAGCATGGATCATTGGATCTTGCAGGATGCATTATATTTAAGTTAGGACCCAAGATGAAAGATACTTAGATTAAGGAATATAGACTAAGGATTCTTTCATATTAATAAATATGAATGGGGCCTTAAGATATAGACCGAGACTAAGCAGATAATAAAGGGACCATGATAAAAAGTATAAATGGATCCTACAATCATGAATATTAGCTCAATTAGAAAATAAATATTTAAGCTAAAGCATTAAGGGTAAGGTCCCATTTATGTTAATAGACATGAATGGGGCCCTAGCATTAAGGCTTTAGACTAAATTTTTAGCATAGAGGATCATGATAACATAAAAGTGACCCTATTAGACATAAAATTGGGATACATTAGAAATATAGGAAAAAAAGGGGGAAATAAAGGGGACCAAGGCACAAATCTTAGTCTTATGTTTGGTTGTGTTAAAAAAAAGACCAAACCTTAACATAATATTGTAAGTAAGACCAAAATGAGCTTTAAAACATTCATTCTAATTTGCTCACACTAGTTTCAAATTTGAACCAAGGGTTTATGTTAGGGTTTTAAAACATAAACCATCAGAAAGGGTTCCATGAAACCTATAACTTAAATACATGAAGACCAATCATTAGCAATGTTAGGCAAGTTTAAATTAGAACATAAATTAGTAAGCTAATCTTATCAAAGTGGATGATCTTCAAATTCTAATAATGTTCAAAATAGGCCATGATTTTAGGGTTAAGCTTAAAAACATATCAAGGGTCCCAATTTTCAAAAATGGAGGTATCTTGACCCCAATAAATGGCAATTTTGGGGGGAAACGTAGAAATATTTTATAACCTAGAGACTCTAGTTCAGATAAACAACTAAGCCATCCACTCCATTTGATCAATGTCATTATATCAATCATTTTATGGTTGAAGAAAACCTTACACTTAAAAAATTGGGATCAAACACTAAGCCATAGCCATGCTCTATGTGTGCTTTGATTCTACTTATTATTTTCCATGGGATTCAAGGCATAATTTCTAGGTTTCATATCCTTAATCATTAACACTAACTTGGTGCATCATTAGGTATCTATTAAGAACCATGATTCTAGCTCAGGGGTGGATTGGGAATTACTCTACTACAAATTAGGCATATATATCCCTAATAGAAATACCCTTGGATCCACTCATGGTCTTTTTCCACTGCCAGCCAGGTGTTTATAGCTCTGATGGAAATTACCAAAATCACCTATGATTGAAAATCTTTTGATTTTGCATTGCATTCTTATTTTTTCTATTTTTAGATATTTCATGCTTTCATCAAGGTTGGAAACTAGGGTAACTAGGTTCAAGGATTTGGTCAAGTGTTTATATCCTTAGAGAATCACCTATGGTTGTAACCACTGTACCAAGGAAGGATGTTTGTTAAGTTCAATCATGACTATGTATCAATAGATTAAGCTTTCATCCTACAATTGAAAATATTATCAAAACCGAAATTAATTGAAGACAATATTCAAATTCCCATAAAATAGTCAACCTATTCATTAGTCTTTACTAGTTTCTTTAAGTCACAACACTAGGCTCACATTTTATATCCATGTTCAACACATATATTAGGTTCATACCTACATTCCTAAATTTGTAATTTAAATCAAGATAAATGAAATTTGAGCTTAGGGTTATCTTAAAGGACTTATTATAATAAGGAACAAGAATAAAAAACTAAAAACCATAATAACAAGTAGTAAGGCAAGAAACAAAAGGAAATAGACAAATATATACATACTTATATACAAACAAGGGACAAGAAGGAATAAGCTAAAAGACACTAACTAGCCTACCTACACTAATTCTAATAATCTTAAAATTTACTCCATAAATACCTTAGGTGGATGAATAGAGAATTAATGCTTGAGGTACTATCTATTGGTGGGAAGTGTGAACTCTACTCCATGTAGATCCTTGAGCTTGAAGGTGTTGTTTCCCAGTGTGTCTACAATCTAATATGGGCCAATCCATAAAGGTGTGAATTTTCCATGCTTTCCTTTAGGATTAGATGCTTTGTCCCTAAGGATAACTAGGTCCCTTTTTCTAAATAGCTTGATCTTTGATCTCTTACCAAACCACCTTTCACTATGGTCTAATTCCTACCAAAATCATCAAAGGATTTCTCCCTTATATCCTCCATCTAAATGACGTCTATGAATCTTGAATTTGTAAGCTCTTGGCCCTCTTCCATGTATTCTTGCATGAATTTGTACATGGGAAACTCAAGAGTGATAGTGAAGATAGGCTCTTAGACATACACCAAAAGAAATGGTGATGCCTTCAAGTATTGCTTAATCCTTATCCTATATGCCCATAGTGCAAATTTGAGGTGTTTGTGCCAAGTCCTAGGATTATCTATAGTAGACTTATTGATTACCTTCCTTAATTTCTTATTGGTAGATTTAGAGTCTGTATATCCTTGGGGATAATGGTTGGATGAAAACTTTAGATAAATTCTAGTATCATATGCCCATTTAGTCATCTCTATGGATGTAAATGTAGAACCATTGTCACATACTAGAGGGATCAGAGTTCCAAATATAGTACTAATTTTCTCCTTTAATAAATTTATCACTTCTTCCATCCTACATTATTTGATGGCTACGTCTTTATCCCACCTTGTGCAATAATCTATGGTAGTTAGGATGAATTTGTGACCTTTAGATAAATTAGGGTTAATTACCCCCACAAATGCCAAGCCCCATTGTGCAAATGGTTTATCAACCATAGTTGGTTACAAAGGCATTGCTTCTTTAGGCTCCTTGTTGATATATAATTTGTAGGAGTGAGATTCCCTCACATGCTTGTGAACATCCTTGAAAATAGTTGGCTAATAGTAGTCAACTCTGAGGATTTTATGGGATGTAGTCCTACCAGATGGGTGTCTATTACCAAACTTCTCATAGAAGGTGTTCATGATTTTAGTAACTTCTTATTTCGAGACACACCTTAGGTATACCCTTTCAAATTTTTATTCTATATAAGACCCCATTATTAATTAAATAATGGGATACCTAGAGCCTTAGATCCCTCTTTTTCTCTCTAGTGAGTCATGTAGGATAGGTACCATCAATTAGTAAATGAATGATGGAATCATACCACTCACTAGCTTGAAAGTTATGATGATTCAGTCACATAATACTTAACCTAGGGATGGTATTAGTAATCATTTAGATCAAGCCTTATCACCTTACTGGTTTTTTTGTTTTTATTTCTATGTCATACTCTAGAAAAAATGACATCCATTTACCTCTATGTTCTCCTGACTAATTTTGGCTAAGCATAAGTTTTGTGGTAGGGTTATGTAGAATAACATTCAGCTTATTTCTAAGGATATAATGCCTACAATTATTCACTACCCCAACTAAGGCATATCCTTTTTTATCAATCAATGAATAGTTCATTTCAACATTTTACAAGTTAGTACTCATGAAATCTATTTGGTGATCAAATCCATCAAATTTATAAGTTAAAACTACAGCCATAGTATGGTCATGTGCAAAATAATAGAGATAAAAGTCCTTTGAAAATTTAGGATTTATCAAGAATAGAGCCTAGCTAATTGATTATTTGATGTCATTCAATTCATTTCTAGATTCTTCATCATGTCATTTAATGGCTTGACAATCTCAAAAAATCCAAAAATGAACTTTCCTACAAAGTTTATCTTTCCAAATAATGACATTATCTCTTTCCTACTATTTAGAGGCTCTATCTTCAATATAGCTTCCACTCTCTTAGGATCTATGGAGATCCTATCCTTAGTTTTAACAAGTCCCAATAATTTGCCTTCAATAACACAAAACATACTTTTCTTGGGGTTTAAGAAGATTACATTCCCTTTGCATCTCTCAAATTTTTTTTGTAAATACATAAAGTGATCTTCTCTATTTTTAGAAAAAATAATTAGATCATCCATATATATGATGATGCACTTACCTATTAGACCTTGGAAGGCATGGTACATGACCCTTTGAAAAGTAGCTCCTACATTTATTAGTCCAAATGGAATTCTCTTATATGCAACGTTTCCCCACTTGGTGGTGAAAGTTATCTTGATTCCATCTTCTTTATCAACCAAAACCTAGTTATAACCTAAAAAGCCAAAAAAAAGACATCATACTTGAACTTGAAATAACCTGAATCACTTGGTTGAGTGAAAGAAGAGGATAGTTATTATTTTTATATGCTTTGTTTAAGTTTCAAAAATAAATGCACAGCCAAATCTCAGCATTATTCTTCTTGACTAGAACCAAATTATCCACCCATGTAGAATCCCTGATGGGAAACATAATTCTAGCATCTAGTAATCTCTTGACCTCTTTAAAGATAATTTGTTATAAGATAGGGTTCGTAGGATTTTGATTTTGTCTAAAGGGCCTACAAATTTATTTAAGGGTTAAAGTATGGGTGATGACCCTTGGATCAAATATATTTAACTCATCATAATACCAAGATATAACATCCTTATACATGGTTAGTATCTCTTTGGCTTTCTTATTATCAATATTGGTGTAGGATTTTCCCATGTTAACTAGTTGGGGTTGGTCTTGGTGGCCAAGATCCATTAAATTATATCCCTTCCCACTTACCTTGGGAATCTTAGAAAACTCAACAAGTTTTTATTGATAAAATAGCCTCTCTAAGGAAATCATGCCTTTCTGAATTTTATTGTCATTTGATTGAATGACTTTACCCTCACAATTGCCTTATTATATGCATTTTCATTAGTCTCATCAACTATGTGAGCCTCAAATGATTTATAATTGGTCATGAAATCTAATATCTATTTATCATCAATAAAGAGTTGAAAATGATTTACATTATCAGGGCACTGAAGGACAAGGTATCAGTTTAATGATAAAGTTTGGGGAGTCTTGGTTGGATATGAGATTGGCTATAATAGATGCCAACTCATCAAAAACTTCGGTTTCTTATCTTGGGATGGAGAAAATGATAAAATAATCAAAAGACTCAATTAGATCCCAGACACTAAACTTATACCTCTTAAGGTTGAGAGCTTGCATTGATATTTGCTTCTCACTTGGCTAACTACTAGTTCTAAGTCACCATAGACTAGTAGTTCTTTGATTTTATTTTTTATAAAAAATTTAAAACCTAGGGTAAGGGCCTCATATTCATCAAGATTTTTAGTGTTAAGAAATTATATCCTATATGATGTATGATATTTCTTACCAATAAAGTTAATAAGGATAACACTAATTCTAGATCTAGCCTTACATGTAGCACCATCAAAATGTATCTTCCATAACCTAATAATAACATAAGTACTTTTGGGATCACATACCTTTACATCCTCTAGGGTTAAAACTACTAATTTGAGTCAATTATTTTGACCCTCTCATTCACAACATTTTACTTAGCGATCATGTACTTTATCCTTGGCTCTCTCTCTCAACCTTGATCTAATTGGGGACTCCCTTCAAAGGTAGCCACAAATGAGAATAATATATGGACATGTAGACATTCAAATCCTTGGTCTAATCTATACTTAACAAGATTCTATAAACATCAAGAATGTCAAAAGGCTAAATATCAATAAACTACTACATTTTAGGTTCATAATCTAATTGCATATGAACATTTAATAACTCTTTAACTACCTTAATCCTAGATTTATCTAATTGGATGATAACCCTACAAAACTTTATAGGTGTTAAGGCAAGCTATTTAAAAATACCTATTGGAATGACATTGTTAAATGCACTAGAATTCGATAAAAAATTATTCAAGTTCTTACCAAACATAATAACTATGAGTAGGAAAGCAGGAGACTCTACCTTAGCTTTGTGTATAGTAACATTAGCATTGTTAGCCTTAGGTGGTCTATTAGATTTCTTAATAATGATTCTAGTAAGAGGTCACTTGGTTCTATGATCTGCATTAATTTTCATGTAATGTGATTTTATCCTTTATCTTCTTCATATATTCAACAATATTATAACAAGTCTTGTTTGAATAACTAAGAACATAAACAATAGGTTTAGAGGTACTCCATTTAGTTGGATATATATCATTGCCTAAAGAAGTGTTTGGAAGAATTCTGAAGTTATTTGGAGGCATTGAGGTAGTCAAAGGCTACCTCTAATATTTATTCCTCAAAAGATATGTCTTCTTCAAGAATTTTTGGAAGACCAAGATTTCCTTATGAACATCATCAGGTTTGTTATCCTCTTGAAAATGGAAATAAAATGCATCTACCATGTTGGCTTGATCAAATTTGGATCCTTAGGTACTTATTCCACTATCCTTGTTAGTGACCACTTCAAATGTATCCAACTCTTCTTGTAAATATTTAAAAGCCTTATAAAACTCAATAGAATCAATTTCCCCATGCTTGGTTGTACAATGAACTCTACAATAATTAGGTAAAGAAATGTTAGTAAGATTAATGTCCATGGTTTTATTACTCTAAGATGGTTTATTAGCCTTATTATTATAGAAACTATTATTCTAAAACCTATTGTTTGTCATATTAAACCTTTGAAATGATAACTTCCTACTAGAGCCTTATCCAATATTGACTACTTGTTTCTACAGATGAAGGAAATTAGTGATTAATTTTTAGACCATTTTCAAGATAGACTCATTATAATTCTTTGGAATTTTAGAATTGTGCACCTAGTTATTTTTAATACCCATAGATGGTACTAAATCTCTTCGATCATTTGTATTGAATCCACTAGTAGCAAGATGACTTAAGAATCCTAGATTCTGATTCGAAGCAACATGAATCAAGGGAAATTGATTGAGATTTGGGAGTTGGTTCAAGGCTAGAATATTGTAGTTGTTGTTGGGGAAGATGTTCAGAATGGGCATATATGGGTTGATATTTGGGATAGAGTAAGCCATTTATCTTTGGGGATACATTTGATCATTGATGATAACTACTTCAGAATAAGCCCTAGATAATGAAGTTATAGCTAGAATTGACCTTTTCAAAAATACAAAGGTCATGGAATCTACTAGATTCTTTTAGATTTTTGGAGCCAAAATATCATTAGGTTTATAAGGTTTTATTGTCCTACTATACATTTTTTTTAAATTTAGCATTAAAGGACCTTATGGGCTCATTTGCATCACTTTTAATAGTGGTGAACTGATTTTATATGACACATAGACTAACAATTATACCAAAATGGTATATAAAAACATTAGTAAAGCCATCCCAACTAGTAATATAATTATCAAGTACATTCAAAAACCATTCATAAGCAACATTTTTTAATTTAAAAGGGAACAATATACATGTTATGTCTTCATGCATAATATTTTTTAACCTTAAAGTAGCTTTAAAATATTTTACATTTTCTTTAATAGTTATAATATTAGTTGGACTAAATGTTAGTAAGTATTATTTAGGGTTACAAGGGAGATCATGTACCACACTTGTTATACTGATTAAAGAGTCTCCTAACTAAGCCATACCTAGGTAAAGGTTGAAGGAAAAGGTACCTTGAAGAGGTGAAGCTAGAAAGGATTTGGAATGTTTATGTCTACCTTTATCTCACTTGGTTCTCCTATGAACTTCAAGCTCAAGCAGAGGTTCTCTTGTCTTTGAGTATGATCTTATTTGAATCCTTGGCAATTTTAGCTTGAAGATTGAAGATCTTATTTGAAATATGATGTATAAAATTAATATTTATAGAGAACAAGGATTAAACCTACACATTAATATCATTTTTCAAATATTGTGTAGAGCATAGAAAAAGACATAAACCTTTCACTAAGATAGCTCAAAGATATGTCCAGTTATGCAAATGTAGTCTATCTTTATAATTCTAAACTCAAATAAACCTTAATCTATGAAATATATACCTATATTTGATCAAAATAATCCATCCTAAGCTCAAACACTATGGATTCTCGAGTCTTAACCTACCTTTACCAAAAATAAGCATCAAACATCAAATAATTATGATCTTTGTCTAAAGGAGAACAAATATGGGTTGAAGACCATAAAGATCAATGATATTCATACTTCTGAGCAAATAATTACACAAAAGTGCAAAGGTAAAACCAATATTAAATCAAAATTTACTAAGAATTAAAAATATCCAACTAAATCACAAAGATTTCCATCCTTTTAACACCAATATAATGCTTGTTGATGCCTCTAAATGTATCATAGGTGTTCTTAATGTTTGAGGAACACTTCTCATTTTAGAACTCCAAGAATTTATAGCATGAGTAAATTTTTTTGGCATCTTAGGTTACCTAAGGTGAAAAATAAGTAGAGTAATGTGTGAATGTTCCACAAAATTGATAATAATTGATGGTTGGGATACATCATGGTCCAATCCTTATGAACTATGAAGCATCTATGTTAATGGTAGTGAATTATGATCAAAACTTAAGATATTAATTAATATAAATAGATATTTATAATTAAATCTAAGATACAATGATATGGTTAAAAAGGAAGCAAAAAGGAAGGTTAAGGTAGAGAGAGAATGAGTGATTGTTGATCCTTGACTAAAATATCATGATAAATTTTAAATTATAACTAAACCTATATTTAACTAGTATATGATGAAAGATAACATAAGTTTAGATCACACCACATACTAGGAAAATTTCTATGGATAATATAAACTCATACAAGTAAGAAATAGATTTTACTTTAAAGATTTGTTACCAAACTCACATAACATAAGAACATCTAAATATAGAAGAAATGAAATGAAGTAAATTCAATATCCTTCAACTAATTTAGTATAAGCACAAATTAACAACCTTGTATAACTAATGTAAATTCATAATTCAAATAAACTATTAATATTCAAGATTTAGAACCACTAATTGACAAAAAGCTATATTAATAATTAACACAACAAATTTGGATAATATTTATAGAATTCCTTGCCTATATTAATTGATCCAAGTATACAAATTTTCCTAAGAAATCTCTCCCTTTAAAATATGTTAATAATGTCTTTTATATAAAGATAAGCTAGTACATCAATCATTTGTGAGATGCAAATGTATAAAATATAAGGACAACTATCCTTTTTTTATAAAGTTCTAGAATACACTTGATTTGTAAAACTAGAATAATGTAGAGGCAAATATGCTAACAAACTAGCATATGCCTTTACAAAATAATATTCCTATTTAAAATATTAGAATGTTTTTACAAAAAATAATATTAACTAATTGGTGGGGCCATTGTCAAAGTGTTTCCTTATTGCTCTTGTAAAATGTCCATAGCCTGTTGATGTTTTTCTTTGACAAGCTCAAAATATATTATTGGATTCAAGAGAGAGATATCTTCTTGGTTAGCTAAGTCCTCAAAATATATTTCATCCCTTTCTATAAATTATTTTATGCTTTTAGATTCTACAGTATTTTCTTTAGCAGTGAATATCATACCCAAAATTTTGATATTGTCACTACCTAATTGACCTTGGTTTTTGACCTTCACTTCTTGCATCACCAAGGTGACTCTATGCTTATATTTTTCATCATAAATAATTCTCAGGGTTATAGGCTTTATAAAATTAGCCAACATGGCTCCAAGTAGTTTTTTAATCAAGGAAAATAACTCTTCATCATCCCTAAAGAGTCTATCCAACCCTATTGTCTAAGCAACTAAACTATAGATATTGTCCACCATTATCCCCAATATAGCATTTAGATGGGCCAAGCCAATTGTTTTAAACTTAACAATCTTATTCTTAATTTATTTATTGATGAGATCCCTTATCTTAGTTTCTGCATCATACCATTCTAATCTCAACCCTTTGGCCACCTTACTTTATGGGCTCAATGGATCATGTCTTAATTTTATTGATTTTAAGGAATCAAACATATCAAAAAAGGAAGCTTCAAACATATTTATTATATCTTCAAGAAATTATAAAATAGCATGTGTCTCTAAGTTAACCTTTTCTTTCTCCAAATTATGAATCCTTTATTTCATTCTCCTGATGCCTACTCAGACTTGGGTTGAGTGAGCCTCTATTAGGCTCTCAATGTCTTCCTCATGGATGAATTGTTCACCAAGATACTACCTCTAGTTTTATTTAAACTTTTAAAAGGTTAAAACTTTTAAAATGTGAACTCTTCAATTCCCACCATGGATTTCTTCATAGTCACTCTCTCTAATGTATCCATCTCTAGATTGAATTATATAGTGGTATTTGATTTAGTGATATTTGGAGCTTCCGGGACCTCTACCTCCATGCTACCTAATACTCCTATAACATCCATATATATACCACTTAGCCCTATAATGGTCACTATTCTTATTTCCTCTTGCTCCTTCATCAAATCCCTTATCCATGGCTTGATGTCTTCATTCACATCCACACTAATATATTAGGTCATAATAGCCCATGATTGAGACAAGGAAGGAATATTTTGAATCTTTCCATAAATGAACCAATTAGGGATTATTGGTCCATGGATTGGGTTCTCCTCACTGAATAAGTTTATCTCACTTGTGGGAGAAGTGAGAGTCAACTTTGGCTTCTTTCGTCCAATAGGGACAATTTCCAATTATGATTTCCTCTTCTTTACTTGGATCACTAAGATCTAATCTAGGATAAATTTCTTTTCTTTATCTTCTTGCTCATCCTCTTCTACTTGGTCATATATTTCTTTAACTTGTTCTTCTTCTCCTTTAGATTTATATGCTTTAGCGATGACTTTAAGGGCATCCTCCACTATTTCATTTGGTTCCAAGGCTATCATATCCAAGTGTTCAAAAGAGATGTTGTACTTTGAGGGAGAGCTAAGGATGAAGGTCCCTCACTAGGTCTCTCCTCTAGCATCTCCTTGATAATGAATTTTAAAAATGTCCTTAGGGTTGTGACATCTCCATCTAGGATTGTTCCTATGGTGACCTTGAAAGTCCAGGTAGTAAATGATATTAAAGATGATGTATTTTCCATATGTCCCCTGGTGATTTTTCATCAGTGGTCAATTTTTGCACAAGATTAAGGTTGATTTTATTTAATCTAGACAATACTTCCTCAAAATTATAGGCCTTGATGTGGAGGGTGCTAAAAGGACCAAGTTGATGATCATAGACTAGCTTGGGTAGCTATTTTCTCTTAAAATTCTTTCCCACTACATCATTGGGATCCCAATGCCTAAGGTCATCCAATTGAAACACAAAGTAAATATTGTGCCTATCCATAGTGTCCACTTGATTTTAATCCTAAAAAATTCTTATAATTATCAAAGGAAAATGATGGATGAGTCTTTTTTCTCCTGGAAAATGCCATGAACATCATGGAGTTAGGATGTAGTTTCCTATTCTACTAGCTTGTTAGGAACATAAATAGGCAACTTGAAGGGCTAGGTTAGAATTTCCTCAATTATAATTATAGTTAAATTTGGGTAAAAGTAGATATCTCCCATAAATTCCACATATTTCTTGATCAAATGGATTACCCTGGGCATAGGAGACCTTGTAATGGCTTCTACCAATGTAGGATATACATAGTCATAGATGAATTACATGTGGTTTCTATACTTGAAGATGTGTAGTTTTGATTAGTGGTGGGACATGGTGGTTTTGACCTCAAGAGACAAGGTGTTGATGTTGGATAACTTGGTGGAAGCTAACAAGTCATATAGCAAATAAGACATCATGAATAACTATTTACTAGTTTTCCTCTTGATGGCATTAAATTGTTTACGTAAGTGGTTACTAATCATGTCCTAAACTAGAGGAGTGATCTATTTATCTACCATAAAATAGACATAGGACACCCAACTCTTATTGACATATGTGGTTACAGGGGCTCTAGATATTTTATTTAATAGGGTCATGATTACCCTAATTCCTTACCTAAACTGGGTAGTTGAGATTCTTCCCTCAAATTTTGAGAATATATGGTTCCACTAGAGCAACCATGGCCTGAGTATGGTATCTAGGTCATTTTTACTAGTCCATTCCTTGATTATGGGTAGGTTTACATGGGTTTTTGGGAGCTTATATTACCTCTCAAAGGCTAATGGGGAAATATATGCCACTCTCTTGGAGCTACCTTAATGAATAATCTAGTCATTATCAATTTTACAATCTACAAAAATGGGAGCTAAGATATCAATGCAATGGAGTACCTTTGGTCTAGTAGCAACACAATGGACATCATCTCCATCAACAAAACCTAGGTCATAGTACCTCCTTTTGAAAATGGTAATCATATACTCCTTATTAATGTCTTTCATCTCCTCTATGGTCCAAAAGAGCTCAAACCAATTCTTGTTGCCATTATTCAAGGGTACAGTGTCTAGTTCAGTATCTTTGAAAATCTTTCCTTCACTATCTATAGATAGGTACAAATCCATCTCATCTCTCAATTGATATATATATATATATATATATATATATATATATATATATATATATATATATATATATATATATATATATATATATAAGATGCCATGGCTTCTTATGTTTGAAATTTTCTCATAATTTAGATTATAATTGATTTATGTTCTAAATCTTTCATGCTCAAAACAAAATTAAGCTTCTTTCACAATTTACTATGATCAATCTGAGTTTTCTTAGGGATTTTTTTGAAAGTTTTAGGTATTTGAAGCTTTCAATGGTGGTAACTCATTTGGAGTTAAACTCATACATGATTCATATTTGATTTGGACCTTTATATTTATATGTTTACATTCTTAGGCACACATGGTCTCCTCTTTTATCATTTTTTATTTGAATGGTGCTTATGTGGCATGAATCTAGAACCCTTTACAACATTTTTCATAAATTCCTTTGAATTAATAGCCATTGGCATTTAAAACTTCCATTTTATTTTTCGTAATTATATTAGGATTGAAGGATTAGAATATAACATTGATGGTGATCCAAGCCCTTACTTGTCATTGATCTCTTATGGTACCAAACCCCATGGTTTTGCCACTTGGCACCCCCATAGGCCTCCTAAGCTTTATCAACTTTTTTAGTCACATATTGAATGCACATTCACCATGTGTCAAACCCATGGGATCTTATAAATCCATTGAAAAGTCATTAATGACTTCATACCATTGGATCATCCTTCATGATGAAACATGAACCATTGGATCCTGAAAGGTGCTTGAGTTTTAAGTCAGTGCATAGATATAAAAGAAACTAGGATAAAATTCTTTTACCTAGGTCTATTTCATATTAATAAACATAAAATATGTAGGTTAAATAATTTTACAGTAAGTTTTAAATCAAAATACTTAGGTGGGGACTTAGGTTTAAATACATTAGGCTAAGGTTCATTCCATGTTTATTAAACATGGAATGAAATTTAGGCTAAAGTGTTTATGCCTAAGTTTTTTGGGATTTATGCAAAGGTTACCATGTCTAAATATTTTAAGCCAAAGTTTACATTGTGTTTAATAAACACAATGCATACTTTGGGTTAAAATAGTTATGTTAAGCTCTTAGATTATGACTCAGGGGGTCAAAGTGATATAAGGATAAAATGCTAAATTTTGATGTAGAATATTTAGGTAAAATCATTTAGGCTATGTTTTATATCACTAGGACCATCTAAAATAAGACTTAGTATAAGCCTCTAGTCTAAGACTCATGGCATTCAAATGAATGCAATGGGGCCCTTAGGATATAGACTTAGACTAAATCCATCTATGCATATATTTAGACTATGAGACCATTTCAATATTTATAATTCAATTATTTCATGTTCTTGAATGTCATCTGAGATGTTTCATTAGTTTAGAATGCAATTTATGAGCTTTTACCAACATTTTAGAGTCCATCCTGGTCTTGAGCAGAATAGTTCATTAGCTTAAATTTGATAGTCTCATGGGCATCAATTACATCCTTGTGGACGTCAAATAATGGTCACATGAGTGTCAAACATAGACTCATGAAGTTACTATTATTAATGGAGTTAAAGTTGATATTCATGTGGATGTCAAACATATCCCCATGGATTTTAAATGATGATCATGCAAACATGAAATTTAATCTCATCGAAGTCCTCTATTCTAATACAAGAGTGTTACTTAGTACCTTTATGGGGCTTCCTAGGATCTCAAAGTCAATTCTCTCCATTAGATTGTAAATCATGACAAAGCAAGAGCTATTTGATCATGATTGGTCCCTTATGACATGAAAGACCCTTTAATTTTAATATTTAAATGTAGGAGTGCTACATGGAAACTCTAAGGAATTTTTTAGGCTTTGAATTTTCAATTGTGTCTTTGATCCATCAAATCTTTGGTCTACAATGAAGTGAAATTCATTGATCATGATTTGAGTGCTCACATGTGATTGGTTCGAAGGATAAATTTGTTAGATTCTATCAATATTTCTTCATGTCATCCAATTAAAAGGCCATGACAAATTACGGATCATTGGATTTTTCAATATTCAAGATATTTAAGTTAGGATCCAATATGAAAGATAATTAGGCTAAGGTATTTAGGCTAAGGTTTCATTCATATTAATAAATATGAATGGGGCCTTAACATATAGACTTAGACTAAGTACGTAATAAAGGGACCATGATAGATAATATAAATGGATCCTAGAATCATGAACATTGGGATCATTTAGAAAATAAAGACTTAGTATAAAGCATTAAGGCTAATGTCTTGTTGTTGTTAATTGACATGAATAGGGCCCTAGTGTTAAGGAGTTAGACTAAAGTTTTATCAAAGAGGATCATGCTAAAATAAAATGGACAGTAATAGACATAAAATTGGTATGCATTAGAAATATAGGAAATAAAAAGGGTGAAATAAAGGGGATATGAGCATAATTCTTAGGCTAAGGTTTGGTTGTGTTAAATAAAATATGACCAAGCCTTAACATAAGAATTGGGCTTAAGTCCAAAATAGGTTTTAAAACATTCTCACCAATTTGCTCTCACCAATTTCAAATTTTACCTAGGGGTTTATGCCAGGGTTTTAGAACATGAACTATCAACAAGGGATCCATGAAACCTATAACATAAATACATGAATACCAATCATTAGCAATGTTAGCTAAGCTTAAAGCAAAACATAAATTAGTAAGATAATTTTATCAAAGTTTATGATATTAAAATTCCAATAATGTTCAAAATAGGCTATGCCTTTAGGGTTAAGCTTCAAAACATCTTAAGGGTCCCAATTTTCAAAAATGGGAGTATGTTAACCTCAATAAGATCTAAGGATATTATTAGGTATCTAAAGTCAAAGTATGTAGATAATTGGTATATAAGAGGTAAGCTTTTGCTATTTAGTTATTTGAGTAGTTGAGCTTGATATGTGAAGATAAAAGGGAGTCTTTATATCTATAGTTGATATCAAATATGGGATGGTCTTGTGTATGGTCATGTGTTTAATCTTCTTCAGTCATATCAAGGAAGGTAAGTTATATGTATTTCTATTTATTTGAAATAAGATATGTTTGGTCTGAGGGATAGTTTGGTAGTTCTTAGTTATTTGACAAAGAAAGTGATTAATTTTTGATATGCATGGAATTAAGGAGAGATTTTGTCTAAGATGCTTCACAGAATCTATTTTTTGAATTTTTTATGGATTATTTTGGAGAATGCCCTGATTGAGATAAGTTTCTAAGAATGGTTATCATAGATGGTTACCATAGTTTCTGAAGACTATGCAACATCTAGTGTATTTAAGAGATAGTATCATCTCAAAGGGAGAGAGTATGAATTCAATAGTTACAAGTAACCATTGATGTCTAATATTAATAGAAGCATGGTGTATTCTTGGTTTGAGGGGGAGATTTTCATATTGATATAATGAATTGTATCTGTGTTGAAGTAATCTTGTAATCTAAATTCTTCTAAAAGAGATGATAGTTATGGAAGATCTTTATCATTAATGTCAAAGAGGGAGAAAGATTGAAAAAGGCAAGAAAAGGAGAAAGGTTAGAAAGGTTAGAAATATTGATAAAAGGAAAGAAATAGGTCTAGGAGATGTTTTCCATCAATAGTGGTTGACATATTTTCCTAAGTGTGTTTTCCATTGATGATAAAGGGGGAGATATTTGAACATTATCATTGATTAAGGGGGAGATTATTGAGCATTGTCTTTGACTATCAAGTTATTGGAATAAGTGTTATCATTAATGTCAAAGGTTCTTATCAAGATTCATTATCAAGTAAGATTTAAAGCATGTGCATGATGAGTTCTTATGGCAGCATAGAAAGTGTTATTACTATATGAAGATTAGTGATGTGAGAGTACTATTTGGTGAGGGTTAGTTATATCATTAAGAATCAACATAAGAATGTATAGGTCAGTATTTCAAATGTCAAGAATATTATAAAAATTTGTCTAAACCATGTGAGATGATTTGTGAAAGTAGCACGATGAATTGAATGATCTCTAAAGAATAAACTATATGATTTAAAGATTTGTGTGTGTAGCTATGAAGATGCTCCAAATGAGCTACAAAGATTTGAATGATACAAAGAATGATTGAAAATTCTTAAACATGAGAGAGGTCATTTAAATTTTTAAATAAGGTGTTGAGGGACTTATAAATTATTATAAGGTCAAATTTAAAGATATGCATATGCATCTTTGAAGATGCTTCAAAATGAGCTACAAAGATCCTAGTCAAGTTTTAAAGTTTTGTAATCAGCTACAAAGATGCTCTATTGAATCTCTGAAGAAGATTAATTATATAAGGTTTTTGAACATATATTATAATAACTAAATCACTCAAGAAAATTTCAAAGGTGAAGTCTATAGTGGTAATTACTTTAAACCAAGTTTGTAACTAGACTAGTTCTAGATCCTACTTCGCCTAATGAGGTATCATGAGCTATTGACAAGATACATAAAAAATGATTGATAGTATTTAATATTGGTAGGAGATTTGATGAAATGTACATGTGGTTTTTATAGCTTAGACAGTTGATACAAGGTTTGATTCTAGACTTAATATGACTAGAAGGTTAAGGCCTATAAAGCAAGAAAAGAGATGGTGGCTAGATGAGATATCAAGATTAGTTTTCATGACATGGGTTATCATTTGAGCATTAAAATTGGTGAGTGATTTTATTATAAATATGTGCATGAAGTTTTAGGTCAATTTTTGTGAAAAAAGGCTTGAAAAGTGTTTCAAGGTTTCTCGAGTGCACATAATGAAAAATTGTCTATCTAAAAAGGTTTTTAACATTATTGTTTGCACATGTAGAAAACAAGTGAATAATAATTGGTTTATGTAAATAGGATCTATGTTTTATGAATGATAATTAAGACTAGAAGTTGGTTTAAACCCTCATATAACCCTAACAATGACTTGATGTTAAAGATCTTATTATAAATATATTATAATGGTTTGATATGGAAATATAAAATTATAGGTTTAATTCAACTCTCATAGGCATATCCATGTGTGATTGGTTTCTTAGGTGAGTGATCATACCCTACAAAAAAGTGTTTATCTTTCAAATATTTATTTTAGCAAATGAAGTTGACCAAGTCAAAGCTATTAAGTAGATGGAGGATAAAGTGTGATACTTGTATTTATTGTCCATGAAGGTTTTTGGATAGGTTCTAGATATCATGTGTGCAAATTTTATGATCTAATATGGCTGATTTTTAATAGACATAGTGGTGTAGAAAGTAAGAAATTAGGTAGAAGAGAGAAGATATTTCATAATGTGTTTTCATGTAAAAGTGATGCATTAAAGTTTATGATGATGTTATTTTGGAATTGAATAATATATCAATTATTTATAATATCTTTAAATTTAGTATAATAGGTTGATTCATTGAATCCAAATTGGCTTATCTAACTCATTATATTTTGTAAGAGAGAAGATCAATAGATTGGTCCACAAGACCAATAGTTTCCATTAGAGCTTATGATATGTTTGATGGAGGTTTCCATAATAATGATATAATATATGGTTAATTAATTTAAATCCTTTGAGTATATTTAATAAATTTTCACATGTTCATGTATCCTTTACTATGTTTTTGATTCAATTGGTAGTTATAAGTGAACATCTTTCAGAGAAGAGTTTGAGCCTATATACCCTGATCTGAAGCATACAATGTAGTTTTTGATGACCCTTAGGTCATGTGATTTTTTAATATGTAATTTGTTTTTCCATGTTTGTTTATAAAAATTAAGTATATTCCTCAATTATTCATGATAGAGTTTATGTATATGCACAGGCCTTTTCTTAATATTGTTTTGAGAAAGGGTTTAAGTGGTGGTTGGACCTAAAAGGTGTTATGGACATAAATTGAAGTTATATAAGGTCTATTAAATTTTCATATGATTTTTTCCTATTGTGTGAGGTTTTTGGATATGATTAAATTAATATAAAATGGTAACATGTTATTAAGAAGACCTATTAGGTGTCCTTAAGGTATAAAAGAGCAGTAAGGGCTAATTGAGCTATGGTGGACCTAATGTATTAATTGATTCATGATTAAGGAATGGTATTTTGAAACTATAATACCTAATTAATGGAATAAATAAAAATATAAGTATGTGGATATTTATGAAACATATGATCAAGTGACTTGTATAAAAGCAAGGCAATTTATGCCTATTTGTATGTGCTTAAAGAGTGTAGAAAACAAGTGAATGATATAGATCATTGGTAAGAATAAGTAGGTCATACAAACCATCAAAGAAATTTTATGAATATATAATAGAGGTTTTTTATATAAGGATCAAGGTATAAATACCTAATCCAACCATGAATAGGGCTAGTTGAGCAAAGAAGGCTAGTTGAGTGAAGAGGGCTATAAGCCAGTTTGAGAGCGAAAGCCAATTTGAGAGGGAAAAGTGAGTTAATAGATGAGGATGAAGATAATCATATATTGTAGAAGAAACATGTTTTTTTGAATGTGATCAAGTTTATCATATGGTTTTGTTGGTTATATGTGATCTAGGGGGTTGTTGCCTCCTTACAAGTGGGTGCTTGCTAAATCCTAGCTGAGTTGGTGCTAAGCTAGTTGGGGTTGGTGCTCCATATGGATTTGGTGCTTCATAAAGATTGTTATTTTTATTATAATATTGTAGTCCATTTTATTAATTAGTGTATTTTATTACCCTTGAGGGTTTCCCATGTATATGTTTTTTCCATGTGTTTCATATTCTTATGATTTGATGCTTATGCTTGCTCATATGTACATGTTTGTTATAATGGTTCATGTATGATTAAGTGGAATTAAATGAATTTTTTTGAAGAATTATTCAACCCCCTCTTATTCATCCTATTTACAAAATTTTCTATATTTTATTCCTAATCAAAACATTAATTCATGGTTATAACTAAGTGTTTTTGGTCTAGAAATTCATGTTAAGCAACACATTCCTAATTGGGGTCTAGACCCCTAATTAGAATTGTTAGTTTTAAAATATGAGGGTCCCTATTCTAATAAGAAAAAAAACTTGCAAACATCACTATATACTTACTCCACCAAAAACATATGACCTACTAACATATAAATTTTTAATTAGCATTGATATCAAACAATGAATAGTTCTAGACCTAGTAAGGAATGTAATCCATGACTAATAATATGACAACCCACTAGGCTCCCCCTAAGACTAAATTAGATATTTTTTATAGGATAACAAAGGATAATAAGACTTGTTTGTGAACTATTCTTATACGCAACAAGTCTAGAAAGAGATCCTCAATCTATGGGGTATTGCATGGGTTCATCAAAAAAGTGTGGAACTATCTTTTAAAAGTTGGTACTGTCCCTCTAAGAACCTTGATGTTCCTTTTTTTTGGAAATTAACTCTTCCCCATATTTGGTGGGGTATATGGAAAGAAATAAATAATCAAATTTTTAGAAGTAAAGAACTTCCATGATGGGTGTTGGGGCAGAACATTATTAGAGCTATAAAGGAGAATTTCTCATCGCAAAGGGTTCCTAATCCAACCTTTCAAATTGATAATCCATTAGGATCAGAAAGGCCTAATGTGAAAACTAAAAATCAAAGATTAGGTGTTACATGGAATGTCCCCCCTCATGGATGGATCAAAGGAAACTTTGATGGATCTGCTAAAGGGAACTTGAGAAATGCAGGATGTGGAGGAGTCTTGAGAGATCATGTGGGAAATGTAATTGATGCTATTGCTATTCCCATTTGTAAGTCGAATTGTCATATTTCTGAAGCTTCTGCATACCTTCAAACCATCAAATTAGCTGTTGAATCGAGATATTCTAAATTATGGTTGGAAGGGGACTCCCTGAACATCATAGATATATTAAATAACAAAAATTTAGTTTCATGGTCTATAGAGGCAATGGTGATGGAAATGAAAACCTTAATTCAAAAATTTGAGAAATGTTACTATTACCCATACTTACTGTGAAGCCAATGGGGTTGCTGATTGGATAGCAAATCATGCAGTTCAAACAAGACACAAGGTGAGTTTGCAGGATACATTAAACAAGAATGTGGATCTTAGAGCGCTCATTAATCATGATGAAATTCATTCAAAGGAGGGAAAGATTTGCTTGGAATAGAAAATCAATGATTTGGTAGAGTGGCCTCACGGAGGAAGGATCACACTCATTAAATAGAAATATTCTAGAGAACATGAAGTGAATTTTGAATGTGCCAAAAAAAAGGTGAGTTTCTTTACAAAATGATAATAGTTGGTCTCATTGCTCAGTATTCAGTGTTTGGGTTTTACTGGATATTTGTATGGCTCAAAAAATGAAAGGAGAACCAAGGAAAGCAGGTACCTAAAAACTGTGAAGATTAGAAAGCAAAATAAGATGTCTAGAAAATCCTTCGGAGAGGGAAGGTTGTGAGGTACTTGGAATGGATACATGGTTCAAAACCCCATATAATGATGGCTTTTTTTGAAAATTAGATTGACGACAGGGTAACCCTCCATAGCATCATGGTGAAACTCACTGAGGAATTCATAGCGGAGGTCATGGTGCTACCAATGGAGGGAATAAAATTCTCAAAGCAGACCAGTATTTCTAATGACGCTTTTAGCAAATTCCCAATGATGGATGCTGAAGAGCAGCAGTTGGAAAAGAGTGGGGACTTTTTCAACCTAGAGCAAATTAAGGGAACTTGGAGAGATGTCTTATGCTACATCCATGAGTATTTCATACTTGATGGAAGAAGCAAAAGAGTCCATAAATTTCACTTTGTATTTATTAATCACTTCAGACACAGAGTAAGAATCTCCTTTCGTTTCTATTTGCGCTTCTCTTTGCTCCAAAGTCTGTTCGCTCATAGGAAAAAGGAGTCTCATCCTATATTGCATGAGGGATTTATTCCAATAATTGAAGGTCACTAAAAAAATAAGGCCATTGTTCTGAATCCTTATTTGGATAAAAATAAGGACATACAGAGCAACAATAATGAAATAGTGAAGGGGAAATAAAAAGCTAAATCCAAATCCCCAAGCTTCAAAAATCAGATTGCTGATGAGGAAATAGAATGGGAAAGCACTAAAAGTTATGAGGAGGAGAGTATGGAGGAAGAGGGAGGAACAGAAAGTAGGGAATCAAGCTCCAGTGAGGAATAAAAATTTAAAGGTAAGAATTACAAAGAAGGGGTCACTATAGAGGAGAAAATTGATAACAATAACTATGATCTTGAGGAAAACCAACAAGTGATTGGGGAAACTGAAAAAAACTTGGATGTTTTATTTGAGGACCCTACTTTGAAAGCTGAGAAGGAATATCTAGTTTAAGATGCCAATCAAGTAATGGAAATGGGAGAACAAGTTAAGAATGATCTTAACCATAATGTAAGCCCTATTGAAACTAAGGAGCAAAAACGAATGGAAAGGGAGGATCATATGGAAGAGGATGAAAACAATCCAAAAGAAAACACAAAAGATTTGAGGGATAAAAGGCAGAATGATGGGAGGCACCCCCTTATGATCTTGGCCAATTACAAAGTAGATGATATCCTTCAATTTGATTTGTGGATGCACAAGGAGATAATGGGCCTCAAGGAGAAAATGGAAATACTGGAACGTAACCAGGAAGCAGATCGGAATAAAATCAATAACATGGAAAAGTAGATGAGGGATATTCCTATAAAACTCAAAGACTAGGAGAACAATCTAAGGGAACTCATTAAGGAAAGCATAATGAAGATAAAGGAGGTAACCTCCAGCATATGTGCAGCTATTGTAAACATTGGAAAATGAGCAAATGAGGAAATCAAATCCTTGGAGGGGCCTAGGAAGAGAACTAGACAGAGCTCAAGAAAGAAAGCAATGCAAGAGGGTGCTATGTCGGTGGCTATAGCCATATAGGACACTATTGTGAATGGTAAGGAAGTGGTGAAGATGATTTTAGAATTAGAAGAATAGGTCCTTTGAGTTCTAACTGTCCTGGTTCTTTTAGTTGGATGTAATATCTGGTTCCATTTTTTGGTTTTTGTTTTGTTATCACACTGGAGTTTCCATGTCTCTGTAAAACCTGGGGTCCGTCTTATGATTTTCTAAAATTGTGGTTTCAGGTCCATGTAAAACCTATTTTTGATACTTCTTTGAAGTAGGTTATAGGTTTCACCTGTGTACGTTATTGTTATATCCTTCTTCCTTTGTTTCATGGTTTCGGGGTCCCTTCAAAACCTGTTTTTACCTTAATCTAAAACAAAGGAAAGGGACCTTGAGACCATGAATAACTTAGTTAGGGTTTTGGACATAATTAAAACTAGAAATCATGGGTAAATTAGACCTTCACCTAGTTGGTAAAATTTAAACAATTAGGTCTATGCCATACCAACTTAAATTTTTCTCAACATAATCATGATCTGAATATCGACTAACATTTCATGCACTCCAAAACACAAAGACAAGACGAAATCAGAGAAAAAGTGTGATTAACAAAGGAAACACTATAAATACTCCCTAAAAATGTAATTAGGGGTAAAAATCCTTATTATTTATAGGGAATTAATAAAATAATCATCATCTATATTCAAACCTATTTGTGGTTCTACATAGTATTTTTTGAGACTTATCAAGATATTCAATGAGGCAAAAATATGTCAAGCACTCATCAAATGACCAAATACCAAATATGAAAATGACTTGAACAATATTGCTTAATAGTATAAAATGACTATTAGAGGATGAGAGGTCATGCAAATATAATTGATCCCCCAAAGTGGATATAAGGAACTGAGAGAGCAATCATGCAAAAATGTTGAATGTAGATAAATGCAATAAGACTCTACTTTGGGGTCAAGTGTTATATATAGAAATTTACCATTAAAACTTAGTCATCACAATATAATGGGTTTTAGGAGATAAAAATGACACAAAAAAATAATATGAACCCCTAGATTAGGTTGAGATATATAGGCAATATAGGATTCAAATGTAAATTAGGAGGTTAAGACTCCAGTTTCATGATGTGTTATATATGAAGATTTCAAATACAAACTTGATATTTACAATAGTGATAGTTAAAGGGCATGGTTTGAGACAAAAAATGAGGTGGAATACAAAAGAAAATTGAGAGTGTTAAGACTAATGAGTTTTTATTTCAAGGAGGAGTGGATACAAAATAAAAAAGAGGTTCCCTAATTCTTTGAAGAATGAGGGTGCATTGAGTAAACAAAACCAAATGGTAACTCTATTAGAAAATACTCTTGAGTATTTTAAAACAATATAAACATGTTTTTGAACTTATAACATATCGTTGGGACTATGAATGGAAAGGAAAGTTATTCAAAATAAGAGACTATGGGAGTATATAATGGACCAAATTAGACATTATTATTGACTTGGTGTGTGAAAATGAGTTAATTAAAACTTCTTATAACCTAAAAAGACTAATTAAAATGGATCCAATCATCAACATAGTGAATCATACTACGAGAGAACTTGCCCAGGCATTACTCCATTATTATCCAACAATTTATATCCTTTATAGCTTTGTCTATGATGCCATTCAAGTCTTTTTTATACAATTGGTTAGGCATCCATATCCCCGATAGAGGTTTTCTGAATTACCCAAAATTAAGTTTTCTTCAAATATATTTTTCTCTCTTTTTTTTTTTCACTTTTCACTTTATTTTCTTAGCATCTCAATTCGAGGTTGTAAACTACCATGAAAAGTGAAAGGTAGGATTATGAAATTTTCACTATAGATTCTCACCATAACAAGTTCATATAGCTACACCTAGAAACCATTAATATGCCATTTTTTATGCTTGGTTTTGATAAAATGTTTACATTGACCAGATATTTTTACCAAAACATAACCTAAATCAAACATATTTGAAACACACACAATATCTCATGGTTTCAAAAATGATTTGAAAATAGAATCTAATGTTACCAACTACTAAGAGAACTTATCCACTAGAATGTCATTCATGTCAATTACTTACATGGCTTTTGTTCTTATATATTTTTACCAATAGGGGAACTTGCATTGTAAAATAGATGAGTTATACCAAAGAGAGACAAGTAATAAGGTCAGACTGATAATGAAAAGTGAGAAAAGTAATAAAAACAAACATGAATAAAAACCAAGAAAGGGAAACATAATTTATTTACAAGAACTTGCTAAGAAAATTCATGCCTAGAAATGATAATTTGGGGAAATTTACATTGATAAGCAATAAGACACCCTCACTAGCTAGATACCTGATATAGAACACATTTAAATTTAGGATTTTAATAAAATTGATAGAGATACCACTAAGGTGACACAGGTATTTATTCTTATGTTGAGATATACACTCATGAACTCTACCCCGCATAGTAACATCTACATCATTTCAACTTAAGAAAATTTATACTAAAAAATTCAATAATGTTCTTACATTTAATTTGAAAAAATCACTTGGGACATGGTTTTTTAAATACCTTTAACCATATATTGAATTGAGATAAGGGATAGGGGTTGGTATCCACACATACTAGAGATATCTACATACCCAACTTGGGAGAGATATATTTACTATGGTAGTCCATAAGATAATCAATTTTTGGTTTCTTTAAAATGACTTTAATCAATTTTGAATTCTTTTTCTTGTGTGGGAATCTAATTAATATTCTAATTTTCAATCCATAGGTCATCTGAAATAACTATTACCTCTTTGTCATTGAACTCATCCTCGTCACTACTCTTAGAGATGGGTTTGTGCTTATGGAATGTTATATTGTTGATCAAAAAGATAGTTTCAGCATTTATCTCATTTCCAAATATATATCTACCAAATTTTTTAATTTGGAATACATTATCATAGGGGATTTTAGTCATTTCTTGTTGAGAATCTCCTATAAAAATGGCATGTCGAATTAGAAAAAGCACTGAAAGACACTTCATTAGTAAAGGGAAAATAGCCTATTATCCACATGATGAATTATCAGAAATCCATGTATTAAAAGCAATCACATGGTTTTCATTTGTAACTAGGAGGATTTGTTGGTTATAAGATTGAAAAAATGCTTCATTATAAGGTTTAGATTATAAAATGGGCTAACTTATAGTCAAATGAATTAAATGATTTTGGATGTAAACATCCAACTATCAAAGTGAATAAAATGGTTCTGCATAATAGCCATGTGTAATTAATAAATGTTCAATTGTGAAGACCTCCTAGTAAGTCAATGCCAAGTATTTTATAATAGAAAAATTCCTTAAAATGAACACAGTAGTTAGGGGATCCAATTTTTTGAGATAAACTTCAATAGCCACCACTTTCATTTGATAGAATTGGTATTTCAACCTTTTGTATAACACCTCAAAGTGAAAATTGAATTTACTAAGAGATTCACTAGTATCTTTATGGGTTGTATAAAATTGATATAACAATTTAACATTGTTGATGGGAATACTAAAATGGTTAATAAAGAAGTTTTAAAACATTCCCCATGAGGTGATACATCCATCTTACAAGATGAGTTACCAGTTATATGATTCTTTATCTATAGATAGAGGAAATAAATGACATGATTTTTTTTTTATATTTATCAATTATATCTCCAAGGTGTCCAAGTGTGTTGTTGAAGTGTCATGGTTTCTAAGGTGACAATCATAAAGTGTGCTTTAGGTGTGTCTAAGTGTGCTTGTTTGATCTTTAGATTTTGATTTATTAAGGATGATTAGGGATGGATATGATGTATTTAGCATGTATTAGGGGTCCTATCAGAGGTCAAGTGTTATTTGAGAGATTTTTTAAGTGCATGTTATTCATCTAGTTATTTATTGTGTTCATCTAGGCACAGTAGGTTTTGTGGCAGAAAAATCTAAGTAGGTATATTTATGACATCATCATTCACACATATGGAGGTTTCAAAATAAATTGGTTACATGGACGTGTTCACATTTTTTCTTATATTTTTTTGTTAAACTTTTAGGTCTTTACATGGTTTCTAGAAAAATTTATGGAAGTGAAAAATTGGTCTTCCAGACATATTTCTATATTTTCCATACTTAGCCAAATTTGCAATATCAAGTCAACAAAAGAAAACCAAAAAGTAGTATTTCATTTATAAAGTTTTATAATAGATGAATTAAATAGTGGAATATAATTAAAATTGGTATAGGAATTCATGGGATATCCAAGAAAACCAGTTAGGAGGTTTGAATGATCATACAATTGCATTTATTGCTCATGAGAGTTGACTATTGTTGACTGTGTTTTTTTGAATAAACCAGGGTACAAATAAATGATTTTAGAGGACAAAGTATTGATCACATATTGTTGGTACAAAAATAAAAAATTAATTATACTCCATATATATCATTCTAAAAATTATTTTTACTTTATAATGTTCATACAAGTGAAGTTATTGTAGGTCAAAGTTGACTATAATTATTGCAAGTCTAAGTAAGCTTCTTGCAGTGGTGTTTATGAGCTTGTGGAGGCTTAATTAAGGTGTCTTATGTATTTTATGATTTTCCTAATGTATTTATATTTCCATAAATATGTGTATTTTACATGGAAATTTTATATTCAGCTAGTTTGATCTTCATTTGTGAAGATAATGTTTTTGGGCTAATTAAGCCTAATAGGTCTTTAAGACCAAATGAAGTATTTCAAGTGTAAGAAAATGTAAAGGGGTGTTTTGATGGATATTATCACATAGATGTGTCCTAATGGTCATGTGTTATGTTGTTTCTACATTGTTTGGTGTAGTGCTAAAGGGGGGATTAGGTCTCTATGGGGCCTAAAAGTGTACGCAAGCCTAAATTGAAAGGTGAGATGACTTAAGTGAGACTTATGGATGCCATGGATGGCCTATGAAGGTATAATTAATATTTTATATGTATGGGTAAAGTTTTGTGGTAGAAAAATAAATGATGTGTCTCCTTAATGAGTGTTATTGCATTATAAATGGGTCTTAAAGTATCTTGTGCTTAAATGAGGGCTATTACTTGATGCCTAATAAAGGGTTTAGTGCCATTTTAATCATGTTCAACCTATTGAATCGATATGAATTATATATAAAATATCCTAATATATATTTTTATGTTGATAAAAGTGGGATATATGCCTTAAGGGTTAAGGAAAGGGTTTTGACTGACCAAGATTGATTTGAAAAGAATAAAGCATATGTAGAAGGAAATTTTGACATCATTGTGTTGGTTAGACAAGGGAAGAGTGAAAGGAGTTATATTTAAATTTTAAAAAGGGTAATAGGCCTTGAAAAACATCATAAAATAATGTCAATTTTTTCACAAGGTTCTAACATTATCTGTTTTAGATCCTGAGAAAGTAAGAAGATTTGTTGTAAGGATTTTAGGCCTATTTTGCTTTAGTGACCTAGTGTAAGGGTTTTGATAATTAAGGGATGAAGATAATGATATGAGACTTGATATAAGTGTGTAAGGGAATTAAAAAAATATATAAAATAATGTTAAATATGGAAAAATAGGTTTAATATTATGTATTTTAGGTCATGAGCAAGTAAGAAGATTAGTTTTTAGGCTTTAAGGTCTATTTTGCTTTGGTGACCTAATACAAGGGTTTTGATAATTAAGGATTGAAAAAAATGATATGGGACTTTGAATAAGTTTTAAATGTGATGAAACCATAATAAATTCATTTTGAATATGTGACAAGGGTCTAGCATTTCATTTTTAAGGTCATGAGGAAGTAAGAAGATTTATTGCAAGGCTATTAGGCATATTTTACTTAGTTGGCCCAATTATGCTAGTTAGAGAATTAAAGAGTTATGTTAATGGTATGATGTTTTTTATAAGAATGTTATGGAATTAAAATAATTATAATAACATATTTAACATGTAATTAATATCATACAGTGGTGGTGAAGGTGGTGAGCTAATTGGATTACTTGTTTCAAAGTTTGATTAGTTTATTTGTCTAGTTGAGTGATGTAAAAGAGGTAAAGTTTTGTATGAGATAAAAATGAATGGTTTAAGTGTTATAAATGGATAATACCATAATAATTTCTTTATTTGGTTCTTGATCATATAGGAGGTTGAATCCTCCTTGCTAGTTGGTGCTAGCTAAAGGTCAAGTGGGTGCTTAAATCAATTAAGGGGTGGGTGATCCTTGATCAGTTAGTACTGATATTAATTGAAGAAATATATTTATAATATATTATTCCAAATATTATTTCAAGTGGTTTTTCTCCATCAAGAAGGTTTCCCACATAATTCATGTGTTACATGTTTTGATCTTGCATAGTTTTCTTTGCTAATTGTAATGAATGGTTTGTATGGTTCATGATTGATTTTGATGAATGGTTAAGAGTTTTACTAATTAGAATAAAATTTTATTTTATTAAATAAATAATTCACCCCCAATTATTTTTATTCCAACATTTGTTATTAGAGTGGGTTATTCAGGAAGGTTCGATAGCTAGAAGGTGGTCCTTGAAGCACAAAATGGCAAAGTAACTAGGGAAAGAGAGTCGAGATTTGATACTGATGGTAAAAGGTCTTAAAGATTATATTATTTATTTTTATATAATTTATATTAACTCTAAATATAAGGAATTTGAATATGAAGAGATCATCAAAACACTTAGAGAGCAAGTCAAGTTCTCTATGGAATGTGAAGGAAAGGTGAGTCATCTTCAAACCAAGTTTTTGATATTGATGGAAATAATCAAATAATATAAGATGCATATTCATGATATTAAGAATTTATTATATGCTAAAAATTAAATTTTGAGGTAAATGAAGGCTGGGTGTGATCAATTTAAAACTAAGATAGGTTGCTGGAAGTTTGAGCATGAAAAGCTAGTGGTCAAAATGAGCAAGGTTGATCATGAGGAATTGAATCAGTTAAATAATGATGATAGAAAGAAAAAAAGGTGAGAATACCATCAATTCAACCCAATTACATGAAGTTTGTAAATTCATATCATAAATAATGTTATGCTTGTAATTGGTTTGGTCACATTACAAGAGATTGCAAAACAAGAACTAACTTGTCAAAAGGAGATAATAGCCATCATCAAGTAAAAAGTATGAATGCTATTGTTTTTTTCAGATGTAATAGAGTTTTTAATATTTAAAAATATTTTAAAAATTGGTTGAATGATTTCTCAAGGAAAAATAAGGTGTATGGAGCTCCTAGTGTGCAAGGAAAAGGTCATACATGGATATGGAGACCTAAGACTATTAAGATATATTAGATTGAGACCAAGGATGAATTTGTTGATGATAATATCAATTAATATGGTTTTTTTATATGGTAGATATAAATTAAAGATAATAATACTATGTATCAGGGCATATTGACAAGGGATTGAAAGAGAAGATGGATGAGCCAATCAAGCATATGAGGAGGCTTAGGTAAGACAAACAAACTAGGGAGAGTATGGAGACTTGAGAATATCCTAAGTTTTAGGTGTTATAAGTTCCTTAAAATGTGAGATGTATTTATTATGTTTCATACAGTCATTACTAAATCATTTTAAGCATCATGGAGTGGTGTTGCAAGGTTGATAAGTGAGAAACTAGTCATTAGGTCAAGGTATGTTATTTGTATTGATATTCATTTAATTGAGTATGGATTATTTCAATTGATTTAAAGTTTTTAAAAGATTATTTATATAACCTATTAAGAGATATGACATTTTATTTAAGGATCTAAATTTGTTTTTGGAAGAAGATATTAATTTGAGTGTCCTTGGTTGGCGTATTTGTTTGTAATGTACCACTTTGAAATGACCTAGGAGTGGAGTATCTTTTCTTGTGCAAGAGAGAGGTCCTTGAAGGGCCAATGTTTGGAAGGTAAATTAATATTTTAGTATAATAAATTTATAAATTCAATAAAATTTCATCCATAGATGGCCTGATGAGGCAACTTGTTCATGATTGGTATCTTGAAGAGCTCTTATTAACATGGATTCATGGTAACTTGTTCATGTTGTTTATGTTACTTTGAGCATGTTTATTTATTTTTTTCATATTAATTATGTTTGTTTTATTAATATGAGAAGGTGTGTACAAATTTGAAATATTTCAATTGGGTCCATGAATATCAGCTTTTGGTTTAGCTATCTCATGAAGGATGTTTGGATAGTTGTGGTAGCTTATGTGTGGATAAAGGTGGCTTTATTCAAGGTATGTTCTTGAAAGAGAATTTAATTATGTATATTTTATATCTTCTAGTTTTGTTCAGATGGAATATGGAGTTAAAGGGATATAAATCAGGTTTCTTAAGGAGTATGTGAAGTTTGGGCATGTTTTATATATTCCAAGGATCAAGGAGAAATTTAGATAGAGGTATGTTCTCTTCAATTAATGATATATAAGGTATGCATAGAGTGAGGGTAAACATATGTGAAATGTTTAAATGTAAAGGAGATTGTATGTTTGAGTATGGTTTCATAATAGGTTATATAGGATGAGCAGATTTTTAGGGTGAGATTTATAAGATCTGTTAATATTTTGACATGTCCTTAGGATCATTTGGTGCCCACTTTGTCATTGTGTCAAAGGGGGGGAGAGTACTTAAGGAGAGAAAAGGAGTATTAAAAAATATTTGCGATTGGTGTTGACATAAATGACAAAGGGGGATATTTTTAGAGAGTTTTAAATGATATCTTCAAGGTGTCCAAGTGTGTTGGCGAAGTGTCATGGTTGCTAAGGTGATAATGAAAAAGTGTGCTTTGGGTTGCCTAAGTGTGCTTGTTTGATCTTAAGAGTTTGACTAATTAGGGAAGATTAGGGATGGATCTAAAGTATTTGTCATGTGTTAAGGGTCCTACAATATTTCAAATGTGATTACAAAGATTGTGTAAGTTCATGGTATTCATTTGGTTCTTCATTGTGTTCATCTAGGCATAGTAGGTTCTATGGTAGAAAAATCAAAGTATGTATATTTATGACATCATCATTCACACATGTGCAGGTTTCAAAATAAATTGGTGACATTTATGTGTTAAAATTTGTCCCTAAATTATGTGGTTAAAATTTAATGAATTTACATGGTGTCTAGAAATTTATATGGAAGTTAAAAGTTCGTCCCCTAGGCATATTTCTCCATTTTCCTCACCTAGCCAAATTTACAATATCAAGTGAACAAAGGAAAACTAATTAGTAGTATTTTGTTTATAAATTTTGATAATGTATGAATTATATGGTGGTATAAAAATAGAATTGATATAGAACTTAATGGGATATCTAAGAAAATTAATTAGGTTTGACTAGTCATATTATTGCATTTATTACTTATGAGAGTTGACTATTGTTGACTATGTTCTTTATGAATAAACTAGAGTGAAAAGAAATGATTTTAGAGGAAAAAGTATTGATGAAATATTGTTGGTATAAAAATAATAAATGAGCTAAATATGTATATATATATATATATATATATATATATATATCATCCTAAAAATGATTTTTAGTTTTGAGTGCCCATACATGTGAAGTTATTTCAGGTCAAAGTTGATTGTAATTATTGTAGGTTTGAATAAGCTTCTTGCAGTGGTGTTCAATAGCCTATGGAGGCTTTATTAAGGTGTATTATGGATTGGATGATGTTACTAGTGTATTTATATTTACAAGTGTATTTGTATTGTACATGGAAAGTTTATCTTCAAGTAGTTTGAGCCTCATTTGTAAAGCCACTATATTAAGGCTAATTAAGCCTAATAGGTCTTTAAAATAAAATGAGGTATTTCAAGTGTAAGTGAGTGTTAATGGGTGTTGTTATGGATTTTATCACATTTATTTGTCATAAGAGTCATTTGGTGTGGTCCTATGTGCTTAGAAGAGCTTTTGTGTTTCTACTTTACTAGATGGAGTGCTAAAAGGAGGATTAGGTCTCTTTGGGGCCTAAAAGGGAACTTAAGCTTAAATTTAAAGGTGAGATGACTTAAGAGAGACCTATGGATTTTATCACCAACCTATGAAGGTGGTATTGATATTTTATATGTATGGGTAGAGTTTTCTGTCTGACAAAGAAAGTTTGTGTATCCTTAATGAGGGATATTGTATTGTAAGTGTGTTTTACTATATATTTTGCTTAAGTGAGGGTATTTATTTAAGCCTAGTAAGGGGGTTAGCTCCATTTGAATCATGGTTGATCTATTGAATGGATATGAATTATATGTAACTTATCATAATATGAATTTTTATGTGTATCCACATGGGAGAGATGAATTAAGGGTTAAGGAAAGGGTTGTTGCCAACCAAGATTTATTGGAAAAGAATAAAGCATATGTAGAAGGAAATTTTGGCCTCATTGTGTTGGGTAGACAAGGGAAGAGTGAAATGAATTATTATATTTGAATTTATAGAAATATAAGAGGACATGAAAAACATAATAAAATCATGTTGAATATGGTACAAGGTTCTAACATTATCTGTTGTAGGTCATGAACAAGTAAGAAGATTTGTTTCAAGGCTTTTAGGCCTATTTTGCTTTGGTTACTTAGTGCAAGGGTTTTTATGATTAAGGAGTGAATTGAATTATATGATACTTTAAACAAGTGTGTAATTTCATGAAAAACATCAAAACACCATGTTCAATATTTTACAATGTTGTAACTTTATCTGTTTTAGGTCATGATCAAGTAAGAAGATTTGTTTCAAGGCTTTTAGGCCTATTTTGATTTGGTGATCTAGTGCAATGGTTTTGATAATTAAAGAATTAAGAGAATGATATGAGACTTTATATAAGTGTGTAAGGAAATTAAAATAATAATAAAATAATTTTTAATATGTGACAAGGATCTGACATTATTTTTTTAAGGTTATGAGGAAGTAAGAATATTTATTTCAAGGCTACTAGGCCTACTTTGCTTAGTTGGCCTAATTGGGCTAGTTAGACCATAAAAGAGTGAATAAAATGGTATGAGGGTTTGGATAAGTGTGTGAGGGAATTAAAATAATTATAATAGCATGTTTAACATGTCATGAAGATCAGATAGTGGTGGTGAATATGGTGAGCTAATTAGATTACTTATTTCAAAGCTAGATTGGCCTATTTGTCTAGTTGAGTGATGTATAAGAGGAAGAGGCTTGTATGAGATAAAAAGGAAAATTTTTAGGTGTTATAAATATATAATACCATATTTATGTGTGTAATACATCAGATCAGAGGTGCAGATCGTTTTTTAGGTGACTGAGTTGGTGTTTGATCATCTAGGGGGTTGTAGCCTTCTTGCTAGTTGATGCTAGCTAAAGGTCAGGTGGGTGCTTGACTAAATTAAGGGGTGGGAACTTCTTGATAAGTTAATTCTGATATAAATTGAATAAATATGATAATAGGATATTATTCCAAAACTTTTTTCAATTGGGTTTTCTCCCCCATGAGGGTTTCCCACATAATTCATGTGTTATGTGTTCTGATCTTGCATAGTTTTATTTGTTCATTACAATAAACGGTTTATATGATTCATGAATTATTATGATGAATGGTTAAGGGTTTGAATAATTGTAATACAATTATATTTTATTACATCACTAATTCACCCCCCACTCTCAGTGATTGTGTTTCTAGCAACAATGTCTTTGTTATATATTGTATTCTTGATTATGGCATCCTTGAATGCATGAATGTGTTTTTATATTTTCCAAATCCCCCCATGTGTGAATTTTAGAAAATATTAATAAATATAATTATGTAGGTCATGAGAGAGCCATATAATATTCACAAGGAAACCTCCTCCACCTAACTAGGTAAAAGCAATAGGTGGGTTTAATTTTTTTCCAGTTTTATAATGTATAAACTAACTTGGTAAAATACTCTAAAATGTCTAAGTTTAAAATTTACACTAAAATTTTACATTGGAATTAATGGCCCTCTTTCTGGATCTAATTATGTTTATATGTGTTTCAATCACACAAAAATGTGGGGAAAGAGTAATGGAGGGGTGATTAGTTAAAAATTGATAATTAGTTTAAAATAATTTGAACATGCTCTCATTCTATAGATAATTATATTGATGTGTGTTTCAAGCACACAAGAAGGTGGGGAAAGTGCAAAGGATGGGTCATAAGTTTAACATTGATAATTAATTTGAAATACTCCAAACATTCCCTCCTTCTATAGATAATTATATTGATGTGCATTTTGTTATGTGAAAACATTTATGTAGATTGAAATACTTGCCTCTCTTGAAAGGACATTTATGAGATCTCCCCAAGGATAATATTTACTTGGTCTAGGTACATTGAACTCTTTTGACCATTCAATTTCAAGGCGCCTAATAATTTGAATACTTTAATTTTTTTTAATGGAGTGTGAGGTGTGATTGAATAGTTAGTAGATCATGTAGGCGTATTGTTTTGTTTAAATGGTTTTTATATAGGTGTTGAAATAAGATAAATAATCATTCATTTATGTGTTATCCAACAAGTCAATTTTTTCAACACTTTTATTGATATATTTATAGCTGATTTTAATTTTTATTCCATTATTTTTAACAGTCAATAATGCAATAATATTCAATGGATACAATATATAAATAAAGATAAATATTCAAACAAACTACTTTCATATAAACCCTAATCTAACAAACTAATAAAAAAATATCAAAAGAAGGAAAAGGGGAAGTAAATACATTTAATAATGATGAAAATTTTGATTTTATGATGGTATGATCTCCACAAAGTAGCCGCTAAACTAAACAACATACACATAATCACATTTAGAGCCAATCCAAGCTTATAAGGATAAAAACACAAGGAAAGAGTAGAAATAACCACTGTATAAATGTGCTACTTTGAATTAAATGATCCAAGTCTTATATTAATCATAATACATCATTTTGATAATCAAATTAGAGTCTATTAAAATCAATCATTAGATATGTTTCCAGTATAACAGTAGGGGAAGAGTTGAGGGAGAGAAAATAAAGTCAAAATGTGGAAAATATAAAGAGTGATTGGCCCAATATCTTATGGGAGAGAAAACTACAAAACTTTAGTCATAAAAAAGAGTATTATATAGAGATGCAACTTTTGAAGTGAGTGTTTCTCCTAAAAAATCATCCAACAACCTTCATTAATCCTCCAACTACCTCCTTCTCCATCCTCTCCCTCATAATTTACCATTTTTATTATGCATTGCTTGAAAGATAGACCAAATACAAGTTAAATCAAGAAAATAAAAGATTGAATAGTTAAAATTAGCAAAAATCCATGAAAAGGTTTTCAACTAGTAACAAGTGAGAAAAAGTAAAGGTATTATTACATTCAAGATGAAGTCAGTATTTTGGAGATGTAAATGATTCTAAAAATGAACACATGGAGAAAAGGTTATGAAAAAATATAAAAACTCTCCCAAAAATTTTATAGTAAACCTAATTTCTAATTTTTAGGCATTTGGTCATGTATTAAAGTTGTTTTTTGAAATTTGAAGTTCCTATTTTTAATCAAGCTTTTGCAGTCTAGATAGAACTAGGGTGTTATTTTTGCTAGCTTGCAAACCTAATCAATAGTTTACTTCTTGGTCATAACTAAGTGAGTTTGGTATGAAAGTTAAAGTTATGGGAATCATTCCAAATCAAGGTCTATAAACCAAATTATAATCCCAATTTTTACAATCGTACGGTCACCATTCTAATCGAGAAAAAACTAGTGACTATCATTGTAGACTCCCCCCCACCAAGTACCTATGATCTAATTGAAGATAAATATCTGATTAACATTGAGGTCAATTATTGACAAGCCCTATACCTATTCATGTATGTAATCACAAAATAACACTATGACATCTTATCGATCCACTACATGACCTACATAGGTATGTTTTTATAATATAATAAAGGGAACAGGGCCCCAAGACCCCAGACAACCTAGTCAACTTTTGAGGCCTGATTAACACTAGAAAGCATGGGAATTATAGGCCAATAAATATTTGGTGAAATTTTACCAATTATTTTTATGTCTTACCAATTTAAACTATCACCAACCTAATCATGATATGAAGCTCGATTAGCATTGTGGGCACTCCAAAATGCAAAGAAAAAACCAAATTAGATAATAAAAGTCTAATTAACAAAGGAAACACTATGAAGACCCCTAAAATAACTCATAAGGTGTTGAAATTATAATTAGGTTTAGGTAGTTATAAAAATAAATATCACCAACAATAAGACCTATTCAAAGTTCTCTGCAAGGTTTTCTTAGAGTTATAAATATCATCAATAAGGTAAAAGTATATCAAGAACTCATTAGAGGATAAAGTGCCAAACATGAAAAATTACTTACATGAGCTTGGTCACTAGAATATGATGATTATAATATGTTGAGAGGGAACATAAATTTATTTTACCACCCAAAGTGGCTATAAGGAGATAAGAGACAAAGAAGGAAAGAATGTTGAGCATGAATAAGTGAAACAAGACTCCAATTTACGGCTAAGTGTTACATATTAAAATTTACAATTTGAAATTGATGATCAAAATGGGATATATTTTGGGATCCATATTATCATGGAAAATAATATGACCCCTTAGGTTTTGGTATGTGAGATCAGAAATCTAGTCTTCAAATGAAAATTGGGAGGTTGAATCCACTTTCATGCTATGTGTTATATATGAAGTTTTATCACATAGATGTGGTATTTAAAATGGTGATGGTTAAAAGGATTAGTTTGGAATGAAAAAAGGACTATTTTATATTAAACTTGATATTTTTAATACTAATGAGCCTTGAATACTATCAAGAGCATTAAAAAAATAAAAAAGAGGTTCCTTGATTCTTGGAAGAATAAGGACATGTTGAGCACGCAAGAATAGGTACAGTTTAACAAAACTAACAACT
>JARHVA010005232.1:465000-470000 GCA_037957365.1 Torreya grandis | reverse complement strand
TTTATCATACATGATTATCCAACTCAATTTTTTAGTTGGGAAAGGTATTCATTAGGTAAATTGAGATAAGTTAGTGTTGTAACATTCATTGAATCTTTTCTAACATTACTGAATCAACCAATTTAGTATTAAAATTATGAAAATGTGTGTTTTTCTAGTGAGGGGATATTATTAAAGTGTAAATATTTAAGGAAGTGGAATAATGGGATTTGATTTCTTAGTGAGTTAGATAGAAGTGACTTGTATAGGGTTTTATAAATGTTATATGGACCCAAAGTATTATTAAGCAACAAAGTATGCCCACCTATTTCATGGTACATCTTTTAATTGATGCACTCAAATAGATTGAATCTCAAAGGGTTCCTACAAGAGATAAAGTGTTTTTAAATGATAAATTTTTTTAAAATATTATTTCTATAAATAATCTACAAATATGTTTTGATGGGTATACACTCCTTAAACTACAGTATTTGTTGGTCGTGTATATTGACTATAGACTTATCCTAGTTATTTGTTGCTGATGATTGTGTGTGTGTGTGTGTGTGTGTGTGTGTGTGTGTGTGTGTGTGTGTGTGTGTGTGTGTGTGGATGGATAAATGGGATTTGATTGTTTAGTGAGTTGGATATAAGTGACTTGTAGAGGGTTTTAGAAATGTTATATGGACCCAAAGTATTTTCAAGCAACAAAGTATGCCCACCTATTTCATGGTGCATCTTTTAATTGATGCGCTCAAATAGATTGAATCTCAAAGGGTTCCTACAAGAGATAAAGTGTGTTTAAATGATAAAAAGTTTTAAAATACTGTTAATATAAAGAATATACAAATATGTTTTGATAGGTATACACTCCTTAAACTACAGTATTTGTTGGTCATGTATATTGACTACAGACTTAACCTAGTTATTTGTGGCTGATGATTATATATATATATATAGACACACACACACACACACACATACACACACACACACACACACACACACACACACACACACACACACACACACACACACACACACACACACACACACACACACAGATATATATATATATATATATATATATATATATATATATATATATATATATATATATATATATATATATATATATATATATATATATATATATATATATGACAACATCACAATATGTTCACATCTCTTGAATATGGACTTGTCTATATTGATTGTGACAAAAAACCAAAATACTAAACATTATACACTTACATATAATAACTAGGAGAAAATGATTAAATATAAATTGTACCACATGAATATTTTTTTTTCTTATTATTTTCCTTGAAATATAATGGGCTTTCTTAAGATCTCAAACATTCAAAGGGAGAGGATGAATGTAATGGTTTTATATAACCCTATTCACTCCCTTTATGAGATGTAGTATTTAAAATGGTGTGGTTACAAGGATTATTTTGTCATGAAAACCATGGAGTGTTTTAAATTAAACTTGAGATTGATAAGACCAATTATCCTTGAACACCATTAGGATATTTAAAAAAATCAAAAAGTGGTTCCTTTGTTCTTGGAATAATGACATGTTGAGCAAGCAATAAAAGGTACAGTTTGACAAAACTGACAACTAAGGAAAAATAACATTTTAAAAAAAATTTAAACTAAAATAAGGAATCATAAATAGATTAAATTTGACAGTATTTAAATTATAAGTATTTAAAAGTGAACTTGTAATATAAAATATAATTGACAAGTTTGTATTGTTAAATTTTCTTGATTGGGTCTTTGAGGGAACATTTAATCCTATAAAGGTAGAAAGTTGAAAAAAAAAATTAATACACATAATCAACTAGATCAATCTAATTTTCTAAGACTAAAAATAAAAATATTATAAATTAATCAAAATTGAGCAGATCAATTTGCTTGAATGTAAGTAACAATGTAAAAAATAGGAAAACAATTGGATTGATCAATTTATTTTAGTTAGTTGAAACTAAAAGTTTAAAGTACAACATAAATGAACATAATTGATCAAATTAATTTATTTAAGTGTTAGATATATAATATAAGTTAAATGGTTGGATCAATTGGTTTGATGTGGTTGGTTGAAGCTAAAACCTATAAATAGAAGATAAAGACTAGGTCATCCAATGTGACCTAATTGACTAAAAACCTTATAGATAAGGATATGTAAATTACTAGATCAACAAACTTAATATATTTAGTTGAGGACCCTAAACCTATAAATATATAAAAAGACTAGATTAACCAACTCAATCTAGTTAATTGAAAAAGAAACCTATATTCATAAAATGAAACTTGGTTGACCAACTAGACGTAATTGATTATGATTAAAAATTTAAGAATGCAAGGGTTGTAGTCATATTAGGTTTACCAAAATTCATGTAATGAATTAAGATGGATCTAAAACCTATCCTACTTAAATAATTACATGTTTAGAGAAGGTAATCTTACCAAAAATCATTGCATAGATATTTATATTTGGAGATGGCCAATTTGAATCCATTAAACCTACATAAGGGATATCTTATCACAAAACACCACTAGAGAGGGTACTAAAGCCTCTATTCAAGTATCACTACATAAAAACCCTAGCTAGGACTAAATTAAAATAAATAATATCAAACTAATGTACTACTCACTAATGCCTATGGTAGAAATGGGGATAGTTAAACAAATAAAACATAACATACAAATGAAAGCTCTACTCAAGTAAACGTAGAGGTCATTCTAAGTAAGGAGCAAAACGTTCAACATATTACTTAGTATAATATATATCTAATAATATGAAAGAGTAAGAGTTATGAATACTTACCTTGAATGAACCTATTATGCATCAATATATCTCTTGGCTAATGGTTCTTTATAAGAGGTTGTGGCTTTGTAAGTATTGCATTATAGGAATCATCACTAGGTTGAAATACTCATAATTTGCATCCAAGAATTTCCCACAATACAAGATTATTTCATTCCAAGGTAAAACCCCATGAAATGACTCCTCAAGTGTAGAGTTTATAGAATCATGACATGTAATAACGTGAAAATGAATGTTCCCTTATATTTGATTGAAATTATGGTGGGATTTATAGCCAAGGATTGAACATAAACCCTTATGGAAGTTTATCATAAATGATTTTTCAACTTAATTTTGTTATTTTGGAATGGTACTCATTAGGTCTCAAACTAGGTCAATCGAGCTAACTTAGTTCTATAACATGCATTGAATCTTTTCTAGATACTTGAGAAAATGTGTGTTTTCTTAGTGAGGGGATATTTTTAAAGGGTAAATATTTAAGGATGTGGATAAATGTGATTTAATTTCTTAGTGATTTGGATAAAAGTGACATGTAGAGGGTTTAGGCAATGTTGTATGGACAAAAAATAGTATTGAGTACCAAATGTATGCCCACCAATTTCATGGTGCATCTTTTAAGTCATGTACTCAAATAGATTGTATCTCAATGGGTTTCTACAAGAGATAAAGTGTTCGTAAATGATAAAATTCAAATATATTATTTCTATATTTAATTTACAAATATTTTTTTATAGGTATTCACTCCTTAAACTATAGTATATGTTGGTCATGTATATTGACTACGAACTTATCCTAGTTATTTGTGGTTGATGACTATATATATATATATATATATATATATATATATATATATATATATATATATATGTATTCCCTTGACAACATCACAATATGTTCACATCCCTTGAATTTGTACTTGTCTTTGGTGAATGTGATGAAAACCAAATTTCTACACATTATACACTTGCATCTGATAACTAGGAGAATATGATTAAATATATATTATAACACACAAATATTGGTTTTTTTGAATTAGTTTCCTTGAAATCATATTAATTTTCATTAGAGCTAAAACATTCAGAAGGATAGGATTAATGTAATGGTTTTATCTCACCCTAATCATTCCATTTTTGAGATGTGGCATTTAAATTGGTGATGGTTACAAGGATTAGTTTGACATGAAAACCAAATATTTTTTAAAATTAAACTTGGGATTAATAATATCAATGAGCCTTAAACACAATTAGAAGAATTTAATAAATCAAATGGGGTTCCTTGATTCTTGGAAGAATAAGGACATTTTGAGAAAGCAATAATAGGTAAAGTTTGACAAACCTGACAACTAAGGAAAAATAACATTTTTAAAAAAATTTAAACTAAAATAAGGAATCAAAAAATGATTCCATTTGATAAGATTTAAATTATAAGTATCTAAAAGTGAACTTGTAAAATAAAACATAATTGACAAGTCAATTTGGTCGTATTGTTAATTTTTTGTTGATTGGGTCTTTGAGGTAAGATTTTAATCCTATAAAGATAGAAAATTGAAAAAATAATTAATACAAATATTATAAATTAGTTAAAATTGAGTAGATCAATTTACGTGACTGTAACTAAAATTTAAAAAATAGGAAAATAATTAGATTGACCAATTCATTTTAATTAGCTGAAACTAAATGTTTTAAGAAAAATATAAATGAACATAATAGATCAGATCAATTTATTTAGGTGTTAGATACATAAGATAAGTTAAATGAATGGATAACATGGTTTGATGTAGTTGGTTGAAGCTGAAACATATAAATAAAATATAAAAAATAGGTCCTCTAGCATGACCTAGTTGACTAAAAACCTTATAGATAAGGATATGTAAATTACTAGATCAATAAACTTAATATAGTTAGTTGAGAACCCTAAACCTATAAATAGATAAAAATAAAAATGATTGACCAGATAGATCTAATTGATTATGACTAAAAAATTAAGAATGCAATGGCTACAATCATGTCAAGTTTACCATAATGGATGCAATGAATTGGGATGGATCTAAAACCTATCCTACTTAGATAATTCTAAGTTTAGAGACGGTAATCTTAACAAAACTCATTGGATAGATATTTATATTTGGAGATGGAAATTTTGGATTCATTATACCTACATAACGGATTTGTTATCACACAAAACCATTAGA
>JARHVA010005232.1:440000-460000 GCA_037957365.1 Torreya grandis | reverse complement strand
AACTTACGTATGAAGGTGAAACTCATGAAGTTGTGTGATGGTGGATGTGCATAGAGACAACATGATGTGAATTGTGAATATGAAATGAAAAACATAGAGTATATCAGTTCTTACTAGATAAACTATTTCTAAAATATGAATGGCAAAAATCTAGGTAAGAGGGAGAGGAAGATAAATGGATGATTACACCTCAATGGGTTTACAAACTAATATAAAACCTATTGGGATACCAGATTATGTTGGGTGTGTGTTGTATCAAAGGTAATATCATGAATAAAGCTAAGTGTTCAATTCCTTAGAAGTGGCTCAAGAATGTAAAAGTAGGCCATTTATTTCCATCATCACCTACTAAGTGAATCTATTGAATCATGCATGCATCAATCAATGTTTCGACTATGTGTCTAATACCTCTAAATAGGTGGCTTAAGAATACAAAGGCTATCAATTCCTTTTGCTCCATCATTTCCTAATGAAGTGAAGCTATGAATTAATACTAGTATAGAATAGATGCCATATGAGATGGATCTTGAAACCCATGAATGTACTATGATCTGACAATGCTAGTGTGGATAATCAAATGCATGCTAGAAAGTAGGCCACTCTTGGCCATTTCAAAAAATGGAGACTAGGCTTATATGAAAGCCACTTTGAAACTATTGTAATAAGCTTATATGGAAGCCAACTCAGGAAGTTAAGTACTCAATAAGTTAAGCTTGTATGAAATCCAAACTTAAAAAATTATGCCAACCACTTGTAGGTGGAGTAAGGCATGCAACTACTAAGAATGCTTCAAAAAAAACTGAACTAAAAAAAAAAGGAGAACCAATGTGCCATGCACATTTCCTCCAATAACTAGTGTCTAGATCATGGATTCTAATGTATAAGTTATGTCAACTACCTAATCTAAAAATATAAGTGAAACCCTTCATGACACACATGATGCACCCTATGTTTGGATTCTCTAATAAAAAACTATACTAAAACATGTTGAATCTAGACTATGCTATAATAATAAACCTGTGACTAAACTCACCTTTTTATTTGTTTATGGAAAAACTAATTTTTTTTCTATCTAAATAGGAGCACCAAAAATAGGACACCCTACTATCTAGATTTATAGTCCAGCTTTGATGTTGTTATCAAGGGCCAAATCTTATGATTGTTCATGATTCTCTATTATCTGCCTAGTCTGTTCTACTTGGTTTGATATTTGGATTCTTTTTTGAGTGTTGTAAAAACTATGATATTAAACACTAAGAGCTCTGATCTTTATGAAAAAATCCCCTACATGTTACCCCCTCTTTTGAGGGTAGTAATAATGACCCTAAAATGACTTCCCTCAGAATAAATAGCCCTACAAGTGTGTTATGCTACATAGATACATGATATGGCAATGATAATTGATAAGATATCTTGATATATAACAATATTGGTATTAAGATATTTTTAGGTCAACAAGGTCATGCCTAGATAGATATAACAATGTAAAAGCATGTGCAATATACTAGAGTAGAATAAAAAAGGTTAGTTGTTAGTTTTTAGCAAGGAGGGATAGAGCATGATGTCTATCATGACATCTAAGAAAGCAAAGAAATGCATGATATAGATCATGGCATGACAAGAAAGTGAAAACAATCAAGAAACAAACACACAAAGTAAGAAGTAAGAAGAATACAATGGTGACCAAGGGGCCAAAAAAACAAGGGACATGGTCACATGTCACTCATACTAGAAAGCAAACATACAAGGCATGTTCAAATTCCACATACAAATATCATAAAATAAGCAAGATTGGTATGAGGGCCATAAACACATAAAAGAGTAAAAATAAAGGACATTAGCAAATTTTCTAAGGCATACACATGAATTTAATCAAAGGAAATTTGGAAAATGTCCTAAAACACATATAAGGCATGGAACAAGAACTAAGAAAATGCAAAATCATCAAGCTATGCTAAGCAAGAAAAGAAAGCATGTATATACTAGAACGATAGATTCACATCTAACTAAGCAAATCAAGAGCGGAAGTATGAAATACATGTTTAGTATAAGACCACGTATATGCTAAGAGATACACAAGTTCTAGATACTAGTGAAATTTTGATATAGTAATATATGTAATCTAGTAAGTAATAGACATTGTCATGATAACTTAGAGTGTGTAGTGTAGAATGACATAACTTAGATGGTTTAGTCATGTAGGAGATTCCCCTAGTGGGTATGTATATCGATGTGTGTCTCAAATGTATAAGTAGGATGCCCCCTTAATGGGTAGAGTGAAGAAGTCAAGGATATAGATGTCAATCTACACACTCAAAGAAGATCAAGTGAAGCATGGTAATGTAGATAAATCAACAAATAATAGCATGCAATATCAAATTTGAGTCTATCATAATAGTAATAATGTAAAGCATAGATGATACATAAAATCAAAAATTTTGTGTGTTTTGGATATATTTGAACTATGTTTTTTGTGTTTTAGATTCATTGTAAGTCTCTTAGAAATCATAATGACCTATGTTGTTCCACTCATCATTATCATCTTGGTGTTGAATGACCAATGGAATGTTGGTGTTGAATTTTGTTGTATCTAGATCTTTTCCTTTTATAAATTATGTCTGTGAATTATTTTCCTTAGGATGTTCAATAAATCCCAAACCTTGGTGACAAACATTATCAACTTATAGAATAAGGGTAGTGATACCTTGATCTTGCTTTCCCAACCCTTGACCTTGATAATCAAACTATTGTAGATATTTATGACCAAGCCCATACTACTTTCAAAGTTGAGCCTCATTTTGGAGAGGTAGATTTGTATCTTTTTCATGCTTTAACTATGCGTAGAGTATTGTTCCTTGCTCTGATTTTTCTTTTTGATCCTTTTATTTTTCTAAATTATTGATCCTTTTGTTGTTATAAGTTATGCTTTAGTAACCACTTTTTTATTATTTTTATATTTGGGCCTTTATGAATGTGTTCCTATTTCAATATGGATTTATTTACTAATTTATTGATTATATTTTATATATGTTATTTTAATGCCAAACATGAATCTGTGTGATGCCCAAGAATTGTATGATATGCATAATAATATCTAGATCTTCTCACTGGATGTAGAGGAGGTAGTTTGATCAACTTAGATTTAACCATTTCCTTAGTACCTCACTTGGAGTCTTATTTGATATTTTAATTCTTTTTTAACCACTAGTTGTAGACTTACTTTGTTGTGATTTGTTATTTTGATATGTGACACTACTCGCAACCAATTGAATAGGTAAAGGTGCATATACACGATTGACACTAGGGTACCTTTGAGGTTTTATAATTATGATCTAATTTTCCAATTTTGTGATCTTTTCATGTAATGTCTAATTTTTCATGTGTAAATCTAAAATTAACTTTCTCATACTACTTATTTCATCCCTTAGAGTCTCACAAGTGAAAATCCTAGTTTCTTTCAGTTGAACATGTAAGCACATATGTTGAAGATGGTTTAAAGAATTTATACACTAAATGTATGCATTAGGAACAATAATATATGTTGTCTCACCTTTTGGATGGGTGATAACATGGACTTGGTTAAAGGGAAAGTAGCTATCACCCTCTTGAGGGAGAGGAGGAGAAGGGATTTCTTTCCTCTGCATGAAATATGACATTGAAACAAGAGTAGCCAAAGAGGCATATACATCTTGGTAAAAACCCTGTATATGGGATAAAATGCATGTAAGTGGAGCTATAAGTTGCATATAAATATGATTATAAATAACATTCCGTATGAGAGATAACAAACAAGGTATAGAGAATTTGTATTTGTGCATGAATGCATAATTTTTTTTGACATGAATCATAACATTTCTAACATGTTTAGCATGATAAGATTGAAATTTTTTTCATATAAGTGATATAAAGTAAAGGATAGAGACCATGAATGTTCACATAAACTCATATAAATTATTTACATGCAACATAACATTTTGAATGCATTTTAAAAAATAGAGCTATTAATTATTTTGTATGAGCAAAAGAGAATATACAAAAAGAATTTTAAAATTTTGTCCATTTTTGGAAATATTATTTTAATGTCATCCCATATAGTGAAACATAAGCATGAAATTAAAAGGATGAAGATTTGTACTAACATATGATAGACTTCATCATTCATATACATGATAGGGCCCATTATGGTTTCCTTGTTATTTACAAGAAATGTAAGAAATGTTTCTACCTAAGTGAGAATCAATTTTGCAATTTGATTATAGATGTGAGGTGATACCTTAAGAATTAAATAGGTTATAGTATATGAAACTACATATTTAATAGCAATAGTTTTGAAAAATACTATGAATTTTTGAAATTGAAATTCAATTTCTAATTTAAGTATGCAAGTAAAAATCCAAAAATTTATGAGAGAATGTTTGATTTAATGGGACCTAGTATGTGCAACTAGGGTTTTGTGAAGAATGATTTTTTAAAAACATTACTATGAATTTTTGGAATTTGAAGTGATTTTATGATTTTAATATGCAACTAAAAATTTAGAAAATGACTGGAAAATTACTGGGAAAATATTGGGAGCTAGTTGATGCAACTAGGATTTGAAATAAATTTATTTTAAAATTTACTAATTTTTAAAAAAATTTACTAAATTTTTTAAAATTTGGGAGGAATTTCTAATTTTTATATTCAATAAAAATTTAATAAATTAATGTGAAAAATTCGCTAGAAATTTACCCTAGGGTTTCTAGGGTTTTTATGCAAAATTTTAAATAAGTTAGGTTCACCAAATGATTTATTATTTTTGGAAATAATAGAGTTTTATTCCTATTTAATAAAAAAGTTTGAATACATAAAATTAGTAAATAATATGGAATAATTAAGCCACTAATTTTGTGTAAACAAATAATATTTTAACCTTTTCTAAAAATAGTAATGAGTGAGAGAAAATATGACTTAGCTTATTTTGGGTTGTTACAATTGAGATAAAGTTTAATACTAGAGGAATAGGACTAGTACACCATAAAAAATGAGATCTCAAGTTCATTTCTTGATTGGATAGGACCATAAAAAATAGGACACCCTGCTCTCTGATACTGTATGGTCTTGCCACTATTGCCCAAACTACTCGTAGAGATGTGATTTTTTTGGGTTTTATTTTTAACATCTGTGTGAGCCTATCTACCAAATTTAAAATCATCACTCTCAACATAACTCATTTTAGAGCTGATTCTTCATTTTCTTGTGTATTCTATGTAATCAAATGGAAGTTTAGTAAATAGGGAAAAAGGGTTAGTGTGTAAAGGATACATTGGACACACTTCACACCCTATATGTGGGCATGATACCTACATACCAATACTCTAACGAGGGATCAAGATATATGTAGTTATCCTATTGAAGTGCTTGGTGCAATAGTGTGATGAAAATTCAAGTATATTTGAAACTAGGTGTACCTAGAATGACTAAGGACTGGAGTAAAAGGTTGAATAAGCTTGAAATACTATTGGATGGTTATATGTAGAGAATATAGAAGAATTATTTAGTAGTCTTGCTTGCATTCCTACTTCTCTCTTGTAAATGAGTGTCAACCCTTCTAAATGGACTTTTAATGGCCTTTTATAGGGTATTTAATGATCATGGGCTAAATAAATTCATGTTAGGCCAACATGAATTAGTATAAGGATTCAGGAAAATATGGTCATTATGACCAAAAGTAAATTTAGACAACACTAAAAACTAGACACCTTGGGTTTTAGTACTCCTACCCAACTTGGGTGTTTTTTTTTATAGGGAATGAAACCTAGGGAAATGAATTTGGGCCTAAGAGAGTTACTTGGGTTTACAAGGGTTAAGTCTATAAGGTTGTGGATGACTGGGAATCAGTGAAATAAAAGGCTAAAAGGGTTGTGCAAGTGAGTAGGAGGACCTATGGATTGGGTGTCATTAGCCACAATCAAGTAACCAAATTTTGTATTTTATATGACTAAATTATCCTTGAGTATATATATCCAAATATAAATATGGATTTTATATATATAAATGATAACTCTTAACTTGAAATAAGTTTATTTAGACTTAGACTATGGGTGTTCCTTCTAAATGATCTTGAATTAGGGAAGATAATGGAAAATTTTATCAATGTGTAAGTGCTCAATAGATAGTTCCAAGTGAGGAACAAAGTTAGTTCGAAGTGATGTTTTAATGCATTATATAGAAAAATATTTTGACAAGCTAATTTATCTTTACTTAATAAATGAGATGGAATACCTAAAATAATATTTTAGAATTTAGAAACTAGATTTTATTTTGCATGGGATATGGTCAGTCTAACAAGTTTCATCTATGGTATAGGATCTATTATCTTAGCATATAAATATTATATAAAATCAAGTATAAATTTCCTTAGATAGAGATAGTCTAATAATATCATAAATTAATCTAATAATTTGACTTGAAATATTCTATATAGTAATCATGGAAATAATTTTCAATCTTGTATATAGATAAATGTTTTTAAGGAATGCCAAATAAGATTCATATATTTGGGTGAAACTAATATGTTTTAGGATGTGTCAATAATTAAAATTTTCATGAATGTCTTACCATATTTATGTGTCTAAATTTCCCCTTCTTATTTATATTGGTAATGAAATCCTAGATTAACCAATAAATAATTAAACATAAAGTTTGTACTACACACTTTTTCTTTGATAAGATAGTCTAATTTTGGAAGGAATTAAATTTTAGAGTATCCTTAAAATTCACATGCAATAATCATTTGTCCATATTTGAAAATTGATAAATTTTAATTTTGAAAATAGAGAGGACAATAAGGACCAAGTAAACCTCTATGGAGATGAAATTAAATTTTATTGTAGAATGTAAAATATGATGGATGACTATTCCCAATTAGAATCACTTGGATAATTTTAATTAATATATAATTTATAATGACAACGTCCCAATTTTTAAAAACTAATCAAATACTTTGGGTTAGAAAGATGCATATTAATAAAATCATAAAAGAGGAATAATATCCATTTTACTAATCCACAATAAGGTGGAAACATGATAGGTTCATTAAAAATTATTCCAACACCATTGAGTATCACTAGACCTAAACATATGTCACCCATAACATAATATGGAACCACACAATGTGTTCACTATAAGTAATTATAAGGCCATTGAGTGTCACTATACTCAGATATATATTAGATGTAATAGAACAAATCACACTATTGTAAATGAATCTAGATTATATTTGAATGATTTAAAGATAATGAAGAATATAAATCACCTTAGTGCCAATGTATTTCAATTTAAATAGGCATTTCCCTTTGAATTTTCAACTTTTGAACTTTGAAAATGTGCATTGATGAGCGTCGTTCCCTTTTTTAGTTTGAAAATGTGCGCGAAAAAGTATCATTCCTTTTGAAATTTTAAAATGTTCCTGAAAAAGTATCATCCCATTTTAAATTTATGTCAAAAGATATAGAATTCATGTATTTATATTAAAAATTACACCTATATATAGGAATTAAATTAATTCATATTAAAATTGGATAATGTAATATATATTAGCAAGGTGAACATAAGAAACTATGATTCAATAATCGAGATACTATAGGATAATTTCAAGAAGAAGAAGGAAGGAAACCCTTAGGAAGGACATAATAAGTGAAATATGGGTAATAAGATGAATTATAGGGAATAAAAATATATGATTAAGGAAGAACTCTTCTAAAACCATGTCAAAATGCTAAATTAATATTTGGAGGTAATAGAGATTTAGTTTGACCTTGTTGGCCACTCCTTCCTTATTCTACCTATATTTGTGTTTTTGGCACCTTTTAAAATTTATTGCTTATGTAGGATGTTTTTTCACTAATGTCCTATTTTAGATTGGCCTATGCGTATTTTTAGGTCCTTTTTATTTTTTTAATTATTAGTTTTATTATTTTATTTATATATCTTATCTAGTTTATATAAAAATTTATATGCCCTTTCAAAAACCATTATTTACTAATAATAAAGATAAATTTTAACTATATATGAAACATATAACTTTCTTCAAGTAAATATCTTATAGATGTATATGCATATGAATTTAAGTGTGTATAGTTTTTCAATTTAGTCTTTTAAAATTGAGTGCATCTACATGGCGTATGCCCCCATAATCTATATGAATGTGCCAATATCTATCAACTATTTGATATATATATTTTTTTAATCTTTAAAAATTTATACTCTATTGTATAATCTGATTTTGCATTAATTTGAATGTTTCAAACTTTTATTTTATATTTTTTAAAAATGTACTCTATCCCAAATATAAATTTATGTCTATGGAGACATGGATTTATAATATAAGTTTTAGAAATAAGTGACACCTAGAAAAATGATGGGATAGCCATAGAGGGGACAATAACTTGGTTGGTAGATCACTCTAATAGAAAATAGAAGGTCCTAGGTTCAAGTCTTAACTAGTCCATATTATTTGTAGCTCAACATGAGATATCATATCTAGGATAAATTTCCCAAGAAAATGTAGTTTGGCTTATGTGGGTGTGTTAGTGATAATCCACACCCTGACTAATGATGGTCTAGCCATAGAAGAGCCATAGAAGAACTAGTAGATCAGTTGGTAGAGAACGCCAAAAGCAAGTGGAGGGTCTTCGGTTCAAGTCCTAGGTAGTCCATATGAGATGTAGCTCAATAATAATCCCAATACAATTACCCAAGATGAGATGAAGGATTTAACCTTCATGTAACTCAGTTCAAAAGAAGAGTTAGTTATATCATGTGATAAAGATATAATCATGTCATAAACTAGAGAGTATGTCATCAGATCTATGTAATTTTTTTGAAGACTATAAACAACATATTTCTATGCAAGGTACACAAATTTCATGTGTAAATAAATAAATAAAATTATTTATGTGGTAAAGTAACCATAATTAAGGAAAGCTTCATCATAATACACATTTTCATGATTTGTATTGTAAAATCTATCCATATTTTATAATCGTATTATTATTTTGGTAGACGTTTTATTGATATATTGTGGTGGACATATAATTGGATCATCAAAATGAAAAATTATGATTAATACAAGATAGCATATTTATATTTTCAACCTATACATTAAAATTGTTGTTTCATATTTCATTTGATCATCTATTTCCAATGTATGTTTGCATCATCTATATTTTTGATTGTGTATATATTGATTAGGAAAGAGACTAATTTGTGTAGATCATATGTTACAAAAATATAGATTTGTCTTCATTATTTCAAGATTTTAATTTCCTCTTTCTTCTCTTTTATATTTTTATAAATCATTTAAATTTAACATTTACATAATCATAATGCAATATATTTATACATGTTTAACTTGATTTCTTACTTTATTTTGTGTCTGTTTCATTATTAATTTTTTAAATCCTTAAATCTAATGTAATAGACTCATTTAAAATTAGTAATACTTCATCATTTTAACAAGAAAAATTATTTAGTTTTTAAAATTAAACACATGTTTTTTATTTTTGATATATGTTAAAAACCCTCATTCATGAAACATAAAACTAGCACTACCCACTTATCATTGTTTTTAGTTTAGGTATTTTTCTTCCTTTTATCATTGTTTCATTATTACTTAGGCCTCATTATTTGTATATTTTTGGTTTATACAATATATATTTCACTATGGGTTTCACATTCATAAATAAATGAATAATGGAAGGCCTATAAGTAAGTAAAATGAATGACATATTGGTGCCTGAGTACTCTAAGTAGTTTGTGGCATTAGGTTCTATTTTTGAATGGGTTTTGAAAGCTTAAGTTGTCATGTGTGTTCTAAATTTTTTCATGTTTGGATAAGTTTTGGTAAAATATATTTTTAATGAATATACTATCTTGAAAACATGCAAAAAAATCATCATTTAATGGTTTCTAGGTTTTTTTGGATGATCCTCTTGCCATGAAGATACAGGGTGAAATATCTAAGGTTCTACCTTTAACTTTCCATGGTGGTCCCAAAATTTAAATTGCAATAGCAAAAAATAAGAAAAAAAAAAGAGAACGAAATAGAAAAATTATTTTTTCAATAACTAAATTCCTATGTGATTTAGGAAAACTCTACTGGGGTTATGGATTCCCATATGGTAGTAGAGAAAGTCATTGAATCAGATCGTAAATATCTCTATCAGTGCTACATAAACCTGCTTGTTAGTGAAGCAATGTCCCAAAAAAAATTATCTTGGTAAGATTCACTAGCTTAAGGGTTGGTCCATCATAATTAGTCCTTTTTGGTTCAAAGGAGTGTTTTTAGCTCATTTTCACACACTAGGTGAATGAGAATATCAGGTTTGGTTTATTTATCTATTTTGGTGTTCTTTTATATTAAATATATTTGGATTAAATGTGTATCCTTAGATATATATTTTTGGCTTGTAGATATATTTATATCACTCTAAAACACTCATTGATATTTTCCAACCATGTCACCATTTATTTTTGTGAAAGTATAGTATAGTCTCTATTTGTTGTTGCTAGCATAACGTACCCTAACTCTTACATAATCAAGGGACCACTTTTTATGCTTTTTATTTTTCTCCCACTTTCACCGATGGTTGTTTTGTCTCAAGACTCTCAATTTTCCTTAGTAATATGTCTGAATTTTCATGTTAATCTAGGAACTACAACCATTTCCATTAGATGGAACCCATCCATGTGATAAAACTTAATATAAAACACTTGGAATAAAATTAATGTTTTATCCTCATAGTTTTCATTTGGAAACTTAGCCTAATTAGATATATTTATCAAATCTAGTGTGTCATTTTGATTTGTGTGCTAGTTTGTCATATAAAACTTTCTCCATCTTGATGATTAAGATCATGAAAAAAAGTTTCATATTTTAGAATAGCTCATTTGACTACTTTGTGGCATACTTATAACACTTGAAAATTATTGGAAAAAATAATAATTTAGTATACCTAAACAGTCTCCCAAACCCTATTTAGGTGTACTTGGTGTCTATTTGCATAATTTAGTTATAATTAGGGTTCTTTGTAGTGATTTGGTATTTATTGGAAATTTGCTAAATTAATAAAATTATTTAAGATATTAAACCTTAATTAGGTATGGATGATTATTAGTTGTTTTATCACTTTCTTAATTAGTATTATTTATCCTTTAGGTCTAGTGTGGGTCAAATTTTATAGCATAGTTATATTTAGGTTTGAGAACTATAACTAGGTCTTATGATGGTAGGGAGTTTAAGTTTATTGTCAATTAGGAATTTATTATTGGATTGGTTTTTGGATGGGCTCAGATATCCTTTCACTATTAATCTATACATAAACCTAGATGGGGCTTTGGTCCCTCTAAATAGTTTCATATAGTCACCTTTTAGACTTAAACCCTAAGTAAAATGTGGTGCCTTTAGGTTATAACAACATAGTGTTAATAAATTTTTTTCCCACATAAATATAAGATTTTCATGACAATTATTTTTATTTTTAAATGAAAAACATTTCCCATCTAGTTTAGGACATGGCACCTCGATGTTTAATAGCGGTATATGAGATCCCAAACTAACATAGGTCAAGAATGCCTTTGTCAATCATAGGTAGTGTTATATGAAATTTATATCCCTATTATTATGTGAATCCTATAAGAAAAAAAATGTATTACAATATTTAATTCCCAATAAAAATGTGGGTTCCTTTTGTTAGGAAAAATAATGTTGAATGAGACTTGGTGTTAATTTAAATGTGTTTCCTCTTACTCTAGTCTTGCAGTCCTATGTAGACTTCACATCTTATATGACATTCCAAGGTGATACCTAGCTATTTAAATGTGTTATATGGGAATAAGTATCTAGATTAAGCATGGAGACACCATTGCAAGTCACGTAAATCATTTAAACTAAGTGTTAATTGGGATTTGGTTCCAAATTTTAGTCTAAGACAATGTGAACTAGGTGAATTGGGGGACATGTGTTCCACCACATTATTATTATTTTTTTAATTCATATTTTATTAAAATATAATTTATTTAAATTAAATTCATTTAATTAAGTTTTTTAGTTTAATTTTAATCAATTAAATTATATAAAACTAGTTTTAAATTAATTTAATTTAAATTAAATAATCTTTTTTCAAATTTTGATTAATTCATATCTATTTTTTGAAAATGTTCAATATTTTGATATAATTTTAAAATGCATTTGGAATCTCATGTGGAGTTCTATTGGGTCTATAGGACCATTTTTTTACCCCTACCACTCTAGTGGATATATCATGAGCCTTGGGTACCTATTTTCAAAGTTGGTTGCACTATAAAAACATTCTCTAGCCTTAGCATTTATGTAATTAAATTTTAAAGTATTTGGACTATGCCAAAATATTTTAATAGATGAGTCTTTTACTTTAATATGAATCTTTTAATTACCAAAATTTAATGTGTTTTTGCCTTGTTTTAGGCTTGTAAAGTGTAAGGTATAAAAGTGGTGGAAATAGAGAAAGTGAAGCCTCATTTTAGAAGGGAAATAAGTCAACACTCATTTACAATAATGAAATATATTTTCAAATCTCACCCATTCAAATATTTGGATATTTATTCCTCCTTGGAGTGGTGGAAATGGAGAAAGTGAAGCCTCATTTTAGAATGAAAATAAGTCAACACTCATTTACAATAATGAAATATATTTTCAAATCTCACCCATTCAAATATTTGGATATTTGTTCCTTCTTGGAGTGATATCATATCATCCCCTTCATTTTACACATATTTCATGATTTTTACTATAAATTATACCACTCTTTCATAATCATGTTATTAGGCTAATGGATTTTTGATTGATTAGTTATGGTGGAATTTAAATTATATTATCAAAATTAAAAATTATGACTAATAGAAGTTAGTGGAATTTTATTTCCAACCTGTGTATTCAAATGGTGGATATGGATTCTCTTTCATTATATAGGTCCATTATATTCTTGCATAAAGTCTATTTTTTTATGTATTATGATTGGGCAAAAGAATGGTTTATGGATTCATATGATTGATAAATCTATATTTGGTTTTGTTATTGTATGAATTTTCTTTCCACTTCCCTTATTTTATCATTTTTTAAAATGTTTTAAATCTAGGGTTTACATAATCTTAATGCAATATATTTTTCCATGTCCATCCTAATTTCTCTCTATTTTATTGTCATCTCATTATCACATTATGGAATCCTTAAATGAAATAGAATATACTCATTTAAAATTAGTTGTACTCCATCATTTTAACCTAGAATAATATACTTTGGGAAATTGAATGCATGTTTTATTATTTTCATATCCTCTTATAACCCTCTTTCAAAAAAATAAAAATGACACCAACCACTAATTATTTTGAGCACTGAAATATGCTTGAAACCATGAGAAATAATAGTCCACTTAAATTGTAACCACTCATAATGACCAACTAGTTTACTCAATACATCATGAATCAATAATAACAAACCTTGGGGAGACCATATAACCCCCTTTGTAGGAGAGGATACAAAGGAAACCTCCAAAAATTCCTAGAGTTGGTGAGTTATCACAAAAAACATGTCAACACATTCATATGTTAGGATGAAAGTGAAAATAAACACATTTTTAGTTCATAATATATGTTTATCCTCATGTTTCAAACATGAATTTATAATTTGAATATATATAGTTTTAGATTATATAGTCACAATGGGGTCATGAAAATTTTTCTTGCACATTCTACTATTTTTGAAATTTTTAATATAAAAACATGTCAACACATTCATATGTTAGGATGAAAGTGAAAATAAACACATTTTTAGTTCATAATATATGTTTATCCTCATGTTTCAAACATGAATTTATAATTTGAATATATATAGTTTTAGATTATATAGTCACAATGGGGTCATGAAAATTTTTCTTGCACATTCTACTATTTTTGAAATTTTTAATATAATACTTGATAAGCTATAGACATGGTATAATAATTGATGTAATCCATTATTTTTTGATCATGAATTTATGAAAACATTCAAATTGGATCTGTAATTCATATTTAATGTTTGATTAATTTTAAGTATATATTTAATATCTTATAGGTTTAGTACCCTTTGACATTATGTCTACATATCCATTTTCTATTTGAATGTGTTTCCTACTTTCTGGTTATAGTGACCAAATGATTTTAAATTTATATTTTTAAGTCCCTCAATATGTTACAGTTTTTGTACAAGTTTAATTCAAGTTTCATGTTTGATCACCCTAAAATTATCCATTGCTTCAGATATGGAACCAGTCTTCTCCAAGTGATTCATACAAAGGATCTTATCTCAAATGCTTGAAACAATCATCATCTTCTATAAAATTCACATAGGAAATTATGGTTTCACACATGCAATTTCATTCCATACATTCATATCAAATTTCAAATTTCCAATTTCATGTAATTTTTAAATTTTTAAAAGTTTAAAAACATTTAAAATTTCAATTTCAAGATTTTTCAAATTTAAATTTTCTAAATAACAATGTAAATACTTAATTTTTTCTATAAGGTTTGTGACATATTATAGTGCCTTGCATGATTGGATTATTAGATAAAATAAAAAGTGTGCATTACAAGGTAAGGTTATTTTTCCTTGAATCTAAAAATAAAATTTTTACATTAAAGTTGTTGGAAACTTTAGAAACTTACATTTGGCCATGTATTATTGATCATGTCCTTTTTATCCCCTTGTCAATTTAATTAACATGTGCACTTTATTGAGATGTATTTTGACACCTTAGCCTATTATAATCACTTGTGAAGGTGTTTTATTCTCTAATATATCATTAGTTCTTGACATAAATGTTTTGATAGATCAAAACACCCTAAGCATATGTTTGGATGGACATAGACCCCCTAAAAAACATATTATTTAAGGGACAAAACTATCCATTTTGGATAATGATTTCAAATGATCCTAACCACTACTTTAAATTTTTGAATATTGACTTTTAATCATTATATTTTAAATTAATAACCTCTCTTATGTCCTCTTCCATTTTAGTATTATAAGCTTGTGATTTCACACTTTGGATTTTTATAAAATAAAATTCAAGGTAATCATTATTCAAATTGGAAGTTTTAATATATAAGCACATTTAACCTACATAACATTGGGAAAAGGTTCCCTTCTATTTTTAATTTTACTTATATGAATTAAAAATAGTCCTCCACTAAGTCAAATGTTTACTTTATCAGCCCAAAGTAAATAATGATAAAGTATTCAAACCATTTATTTGATAATTATACATAGTTAAAGGATAAAAATTACATAAAGTACTCTAGGTGGGAGAACTATGTTGGTTGTAATTCACTCTTTTAATTATTGTATACATAGGCAATATTAAGACATCATGAGATGTTATTAGGGTTATCTCAACTCAATTACACTCCACCCATTTCTATTTTTAGTTCTATAATCATTATAAAACCCCTACTAGGATTTCAACATATACAAATTTATTTGTATATCTTTCCCATGGGCTTGATTGTCAAAATTTAACACACATACCCAAATATAGATTTAATATATAATTATGCCCTAATTTCAATATTTTATATAGAGTAAAAATCATTGGGTTTGGGTCAAGTATTGAATATATTATTGACTTGATTTGGATGGTTCTGACCTTTTTTCTTGTATATTAAGTTTTGGGTTTCAATAGATATTATTCCTACTTTCCTAATGTACTCTTTTGTCAGCAAAAAAAGTCAATATGTGAACACAAATAGATAATTTTTTCATTTTTTTCATAGTTATCATTGTTTTAAATTATTTCATTTCATCTATTTCAATCATTTTAATTTAAATATGTTATTTAAGATTACACTTATATTAGTTTTCTTTATTTTATTCATTTATCGGGATTAGATTTAACTCACCATATTTTATTAATTCTAAGATAAAACATATATATGTAAATTATCATATAACAATTAGTTTTATAAAATTTTAAAAATTGTGTAAGGTAGATGGTATAATGACATCTAGATATGATGCATGGTCTTAATAAAATGTGAAATGTAAATGAGGATATGAAAATAGACTACTATAGTTTTTCCATAAGATATTACGACTCACTCCACATGATACAAAGTAATATTCTTGTCAATTTATTTTTATTTTGAATAACACTAATATCTATGGTTTGCATAAAAATCAATCTATGTAGTATAATGAGAATTTATGGGTATTTGGGGGGATGGATTGGTTGTTCCCCATTTATTATAATGAAAATCACAAACTGAAAGGGTGTATTTAATGATAAAATAGACCAAATAACTAAAATGGAAAAATTGTTTAACTAGAGAAAGTTAAAGGATAGAAATTTTTGAGGAACATTTGGGTGTATTCCTTAGGTTTTAAAATTAAACCCAAAAAATGAAAATGAGGAGGTGTAAAAACTAAATAAAATACCTAAGGACAAGATATGTTTAATAGGGTTTGTTTGAAATAAAAATATACGTGTGTAGACAATTTATTGTTAAATTGAATTAAGAGAGTTAGAGTTAAACTTGAAAATAATGTTAACTCAACATAAAATATATAAAAAATAATTAATATGTAGATGATAAAACATGATGGTAATGTCACTAGATATTACATACAAACACATAATAGGTATATAACAAAAACTAATAGGATAAGTCATCCCAAACGAGGTGGGATATAAAAAATTGGCAATACGATCAAAAATAAACTAAGGAAATTTGATAAATGGTAAAATTGTTATAAATTAAACCGAAAGGTGATACCAAAGATGCATAAGGGAAACTAAGGTACACTATAAGATGATATAAATTAAAATCAAAGGTGATACTTATAATCCACAAGGATAACTAAGAATGATTGTAAGATATCAAATAACAAGAAAGGAAGTTATTTTGTAATAAACACGATGCCAAAGGAATAACATTAAGGAATGAAAAGTAAAATGAGACAAAATAAAAATAAATATATGCTAATGACTATATCGAATAAAATAATATGAAATGTGATCCTACATTTCTTTGAAATTTTCTTGAAGATAAATTTATTTGTTTGTAATATGTATAAGGTTCTTGATTATTATCTCATGATAAGGATAATAGATCAAGAATCTAAGAGAATGATGATGGTTTTTATAATATTTCCTGAATGAATGCATGATATTAAATATGGGCATCACAATATTTTTTATAGTTTGGAAAAATAAAATGGTGGGAAATAAAAGGTTCCAAAATATGTGTAGTGATAAAAGGATGAGAATCACAACATACCACAACATGTCTAAGAATAATAGAGTAGCTATTATAATATGGTCCAACGTATGGAATGTAGGTGTATTTGAGTTAACCTCAAGATTGATTAGCTTGGTGATGATGTCAAAATATATGTAAATATATGTTACAACAAGGAAAGTGGTATTTATGGTAATTTTAGCATAGTTGTGAGGTGACATTGAATTATGATGTGAGGCATCAACTTGACCTATATAGTCTAGCGTAATATGACTAAATAAATTATATCATCCTAACTAATATAATCTAAGGAAACAAAAATAAAATGAACTTTAACATCCTAAATAATATAGTCTAGTGAAACAAGAATAAAATTCACTCAATAGGCCTTGATAATAAATTATAGTAATGGAAATGAAACTATATCCATACTAAATAATTTTTGGTGGCTTCTGTATTATGGAAAATAAGAATAACTCTATCATCACATTTGGGGTTATGAGAAGTGAAATTGGATAAAATATGTTACAATTGAATGGTTTCATCTTGGATGATAAATTTGGAAATAAATAATTGTAGTTCTGGTTTAAGTAGCTTGTAAGAGTTTAGGCTAAGGTAAAATAGGTAAATATAATTTTGAAAAATTTAAAATTATATTCCACTATCATGTTAGGGTCTTTTAAATTTGTAAAAATTATCATCATATATGGGACAATCATGATATTATTTTTCAACCATGTGAGAAGTGGAGAGGATGGAATCATAATGATATTCATAGGGCTTATCATAAATGGGAGGACCATAATGATGTTCTTTGGTCCCAGTATAATTGTCATCATTTGGGTATTCACCCTAGTAAAAAGAATCTTCAGGGCGATAGAGTGAAAGATCATCATGGTGATATTCCTCAATGTTAGGAGACTCAAAATTGATGTCATTAAGATCATCATCATGATAATTATAAATGGGATGACCATATTGATAATATTTCATCCCATTCTATGTAACATCATAACTTGGTAAATCATCATAAGGATCATCGAGCATGAGGAAATGTGTAGTATATTTTGAACATGAAGATTTAATTCAATGTTGGTCATATAATTTATAAAGGAGATAGAAAAAAAAATTGGAATGGGTTGAGGATAAAAATAATTACTCTAAGATGAGAGAACATGGTGAATGGAATTTAAATTCAAATGTGGTAGAAGGGTTATTAAAAGGAAAACATAGTATCAGATTTATTGATATATTTAGAAATATAAAATAATCAAATATAAGTAAATTAGGATGGATAATATAATTAGAGAAAAATTAATGAATTGTATGGGGTTAATTGATAAATTTGGATTAAACTAACTAATTTTACTAGGTTGGCCAATGTAATTAGATAATAGTATTGGAATTTAAGGGGTTGGATAATAGAGTTAGATAAGACCACTAAAATGTAATTAGATAGATATTACATATAGATTAAGCTACTAAAATGTACTAATATATTAGATACAATCAGATAAAAAAAACTAATTTCTATCAGGATGGATGATATAGTAAGATAAAACTAGTAAATGGTATCATGATTTCTGATATAGTTGGAATAAAATACAATTTATGATTTTGATGATGTTTCTAAGAATATAAAATAAAATAATGAAAATTATCCAACCAAAATTTTAGGTTCACCATAATGTATACTTGGGATATGATGACCAAAAATTATTCTCTTTAACATGATATACTTTGATTTGAATAAGCCCAGTCTAATAGAGCCTATGTATACTTGGAGAAGTGTGTAAGGGATAGTTATATCCATAAATATAAAATAAGGTTACATAAACTCAAATTTCAAGATGAAATTATTAAAGATACTAATCATTTCACACACACACACACACACACACACACACACACACACACACACACACACACACACACACACACATCTTAACAGACCTCAACATAGGTATATGATTGTAAACTATGGATATAACTGTGTGAGTAAATTATATGTCTTTTATAAGGTACAAACTAAAATAAAATATGGGTTAGAGAATTTTAAATAATCAAAGTAAATTTTTTATAAAAATGTGGGTTTACACAACCTTAATTTATTAATGTAAAATGTAAAAAACCCTATGTCTACAAAAATTTAATTGGTATAGGGAATGGACTAAACATGGATATGCTCACATAAATCCACAATTTAGTAACTAAAGTAATATATAATCTAATAATTAAATAAATGAAAGAGTGTAGGAATATAAATAAATATCTTGTATTGGACCTTTTGACACTTCAATCTATCCCCTGGCTCAAGTCGATGTTTACAAGAGAATTTTGTATGTTGAAGACTTCAATTTTTGTATGAATTCATAGATATAATTAGTTAAGAAATACCAATGAATTTCAATGACATTTAATGCCATAAAAATAAAATATCTCAAAGAAAAGGTCCTAAACCAATAACTCTCCAAAACACTTCCTTATGGAAAAAAATATTGGTTAAAGTAAAGTGTATAAATGTGATATGATATGTTAGGAATGAATAATGTGTGTGTGTGTGTGTGTGTGTGTGTGCGCGCGAGCGCGTGCATGTGTGTGTGTGTGTGTGGAAAAAATTATTGGTTAAACTAAAGTGTATAAATGTGATATGATATGTTAGGAATGAATAATGTGTGTGTGTGTGTGTGTATGTATCTATTGGA
>JARHVA010005232.1:350000-435000 GCA_037957365.1 Torreya grandis | reverse complement strand
TTGGTAATAGCTATGAATCCCCCCAAATATACCTATACCAATGAGCACTTCTTACATAGACAATACTCTAAAGAGGGCCTTAGACTTATATAGTTATCCCCTATGTTTTGGATTATGTGTGTATCATGAAATGTGAGATACTGAAGTACAACATTTAACTAGCTTGTAACTTGGAAAATGTGGATCATGTAATTCTCTTTTATTATTTTAAACTAGTATATTTGATGTCCTTAATGATATGGAAATAAAAGAAAAGAGGGAAGCTTTGCTCACTTGAGTACTTAATTGAATTATTTTGGTAAGTTCCCCTTTGAGTAAATAAGATGTTACTAGGTAAAGATTGAATGAGGATCAATATTGTATATACACCAATCCCTTTGGATATTATTTCACATTAAACCACTTAGGCCTACCATAAGAATACATTTCATTTTCAAATTGCATGACTTTAGGGCACTGTAAACTTATGTTGGATAGGGACACTTGCATTGATATAGGCATCTGACTAAGACACAAGTGTCTAGGTAATTCAAAATTTGGCACATGTCTATAACTTGTAGATATATATTATAAATAGGTTTATAATTTTTTTTCCATGAACTAAGGTTTGATTCATCATAATAATGTTGGTTAGACTAAGAGATAAATAATGAACATAGATAAATAGTGTATGAAAGCCTTTCAACAATGTAAAAGTTATATAAGCTGAAGGTATATCCAAGATATGTATTTTCCAAGTGTACAAGACTAAGTAGATATATAATTTATAAATAGTGTCTATATTTCCTCCCTATTTAATCTAGTAATGGAATTAATAGTTTAAAGGAAAATAAATGTGTTTCTGGGTGTGTCAAACATGCCTTATCTTTGATTGAGCCCAACATGATTTATTTGATGGTGCCTAGCCTACAAAAGGGATAATTTTATAGTATATAATAAGTCCATATAATATAAAATTGAAATCATGGAAATCATTGAAATTTAAATAGATCAAAGTTTAGGAGTACACCTATGTATCTATGAAACTACCTTGCCTTTTAGAAATATTATTTGAAAAGTTGTATCATTATTAATCACTAGAATTATGATTAGAAAAAATAAAAAATATATAAATGCATATATATATATATATTATATATATATTTAGAGAGAGAGAGAGAGAGAGATTGTATAATAAATTCTCCCAACTTTGGATAAAATGTTTGTTTCCCCTTGATAGTTGAGATTAGTTTCACCATACAACCCAATCATACTAATAATATAGTGAGTGTGAGTGAACCAAGTCAACTTACAATATAAAATTGGTGAGGTTGGATGATGTAATAAAGTAAAACATAAAAAAATTTCATGATTTAGTGATTTAATCACCTTAACCATACCAAAAGTCAACCAATTGCTACAATATATGGGCCCAATACACTTCTTAAAAGTCCAACCTAGTGGGCAATGAACGTACATACAAGTTTTTGAAATCTAAAAGATAATTTGATTTTAGACATATTAGGTTCTCTTTGAATGGCATATACACCTTAGATATGTATCATGTTAAATTTATGTATAAAAATTATGTCAATGAATAAAATAATGCCACAAATGCATAACTACAATTTGGCCATTTTAAAACATTGTAAGTGTGGATAATATGTTTTCAAAACATGCCTCGACTATAATCTGAAATTGAAAACTAGTGTAACTATGGAGAACATGTTTCTAAAGGATGTCCCCACTATAATCTAAAACATAAAACTAGTGTAAGTATGGAGAACATGTTTCAAAAAAATGATGCCATTATAATATAAAATTGAAAATTAGTGTAAGTGTGGAGAACATGTTTCCAAAACATGCCCCCAGTATAATCTAAAATTAAAAATTGGTTTAAGTGCGCAGAACATGTTTTTATGACATGCCCACAATGTATATCTAAATTTGTGAGGAATGTGGAATCCATGCCTCTATGGTATATCCCCAATAATATGCCCCAAATTTTGAGGTAAGAGAAAGTATCAACTATTAGATATGTTACCTAAAAAGGATAATATAACCATGTAAACTATGAATGTATCATGTATCATATAAAAGACACATTTATATGTATATATATCATTAAAACATGAAAAAAGTGATCACATCAAGTCCTAAGATGCATGATGTGAATCATGGAAACATCTAAATACTAAAATCTCATGAATTAATCAATCATACACATAAGAGAACTCAAAATAAAAACAAAATTACAATGGTCCATGGAGACTACAAACAAAGGGCATGTTAAAATTCCACACAATCAAAAGGACATGACTTAGACAAATGTCTACAAAATTAAAAATGAAATATTAAAATGTCCACATACAATAAATAATGACATATTAAAATTTAAAATAGGCAAACAAAGTAATGGGGGATGAAAAATATGGAGCATATTCATATGCTCAAATAAGAAAATCAATACACTCAAGGAAGTTTCAAATTTAAAAATATAGGAAACCAATATATACACATTGTACTTGTCCCTAGATATATCTATTAGCAAAAATTGCTAAGTACATATCATATCAAGTAAATTAGAAAATCTATAAGCATGGATAAAGTCATGTGTAGTATATGAACTCAAACATGATAATTTAAAGTGACCATAAAATCATATAACATGGATGTATTATGATCAAAGAAGAGGATGCCCCCAATGTCCATATGCCATGAGTAGAGGGAAGTCCCAACATCTGAAACTACATAGATAATGTATATGTGTATGCATGAATCACATTGAAATTATTCATTAAGGATGTGTATATATAAAATATTGATATATCATCTACCAACATGTAACTAACAACATATATGCTAAGGAGCTAATAAAACATGTAAAATTTTGAGCACTTTTTTTGAAAAAATTATTTATGTTTAATTTTTAGGTATTTTTGGAATTCATTACCTTGAAACCCTATGTCAGATCCTTTACATTGTTTGAATCATGGGTGTATAAATGGAAATGGTTTGTATCATGTTATTCATTATGAATTAGATGTGCAATAGAAGAACCCTCACTATCATTTGGATTATGGATTAATCTTCCTTCATGATAAAAACATATATTTTGTTGATTTTGGTTAATTTTTTTTCCATTTGATATAACCAAAGAGCACCCAATGTAAACACATACATATATTTTTATGGTATAGCTAAAACCCATGTTTAAATAACTTTAGAACCAAAATCAATTGGTAGTGTTATGTTGACCAAGTAGTCTTTCCATCCTCCTTTGACTTTTAGGTCCTTAAGATCAAATCCAAGATGTAAAATTTTTACATTGCATGGATTTTTATATTTATGTAAGATCAATATGGTTATGCCAAAAATAAACATATCCCTTTAATAATGTGATTGTTAAATATTGTTAGTGTAAATGAATTTTCTTAGCTTGAGGACCTTCCTCATTTTTTGAGATATTGGTACCATGATTATTTATAGATGAACATGCAGATCTATACACATCCAAATATAATAAATCCAACATAACAAAGGGATTTGTAATGATATTTATCTAAATTAAGAGAAAATAACCATAATAAAAACAATTTTATTTCTAAATATGAGGGGATGTAATGTAAATAATAAAAACCATATTTGAATTTTATAACATAGTCTGGAATAGGTCCATCATCATGTTAATTTAATACATGTAAATGTTTCAATGATAACTTGGGAATCATGTGCTTATGAAAATGAATTTAATATGTATCCTCAGGTTTTTTTGAAAATTATATTCACCCATTAGGTAGGATATACAAATAACCAATACCTTCTTTAATAAGCTCTTATGAAATTATGTCAATAAAAAATGGCCATCCTTTGCCCAATGGCCAAAAGAGTGTATATATTAATTCAAATTATTTAGAGGATATTCATTGGAATGAAATAAATGAAATAGAGGAATAATAATTTGTATGGATATATATTCTAAAATACACTTTTATTAAGGCTTATGTCCATCAAGATATCATCATGAAAGGTGGCCTCATATGAGAAAATTTTAAGTTTTATAGTTACCATTTGTTGTTGAAAATATTTTATGGTATTCATCATGGATAGAGTGTTGTTTGAATACATTGGTAAGGGAGTTGAAAATTTGATTTTAATCTATAATTTTTTCTCCACCTAACACATAGGCATATTAATATTTCCACGAGAAGAAAATGTATATTGATTATCATTGAATTTTATAATGTTTGATATTATTTTCTAAAATTTTGGTATATTTGATATTTGCATATTATTTGAGAGTTTTTATACATTTGTTAATTGTTATAGTTTAAATTTTCACCCTTTGAGATGGTGTTTCAAGTCTTCTCATATAATCTACACATGGGAACAATCCTTGGTTGTGGGTGACCTAAAGAATGTATTGAACCTATAGATAAGGAATATCTCCCTTGATGCATCTCTTAGGACCAATCATTAATACAAAAACTTAAAAGGAAAAGAGATAAAGAAGGTATGAACTAAGGAGAATTTATACATAAAATTTATAACAAATACCATTGATTTACATGTGCACTAAGACTTATAGTAATTTAAGAAACATACACTTCTCTTTAAAATAATTTATTACATCAATGCTTTATAGAGAGGTGAGGTAATGTGAGACTAGGAGGGAAAATAATTGACACTTATAACTCTCATGGAACCCTTTATGACACTCTCCACAATGTATAATAGGAAATAAAACTACATGAAGGCAATGTAAATAAGACAAAAAACCCAGGTGAGTTAAGTCTGCACTTGATTAGATCAACCATTCAAAACTACATACAACCATAGAAGGAGGTTAAAAAATTAATTTATTGATAAAAGACATATAAAATAGTATGGATTCACCATAATCATAGTGTAATGATCCTTTTACAAGACTTGAAAGGCCATACATATAGAGAATTGAGAGAAAAAGAGGAATTGTAGACGTGGATAATTAATGATGACTATCATCTCATGATGTAGCAATTTAGAAATAATAAACCTACACGTAAGAATAATATGAACTCTATTAAACAAGTGTCATCTTGGTTTTTTCATCCTCTTCATCAAGGTGGTATAGAGACACTCTTAACCTCCCCATGACTCATCTCTCTTCATTTAGAACTACCCTCTCCTACTTTCAGAGTTATAAAGTTCATGCTTTAACACATGTTCATGTATCTTCCTTGACAACTTAATATGCCATTATTGGATCCTCAATGTTTCTATTATATTTATAAGAGTGATTCTTGGATCCCATACTTCTTCAAATTCATTTTTTACATAAGAGACCTACAAATTCTTGATTGAGACTTGTTTGAGGTCATGAGAAGAAATGTAATGAAGGTAGGTTTATATCTTATACTATATCTAACTCTTGATTTAATATTTAATTTTTTTGATCTTGTGAATCACTGAATTATGCCTTATATAAATTTTATAGTTCTTTAACAATGTTAATATAGGCTTTGTGTAACTTAGTTCATGAAATATTGATTTGGTCTTGGATATCTAAACAAGAAAGATATTCTATTCTAAATCTATCTCATCTACTTATGGATTTTAATGTCACCTTGGGTTCCATTCCAACAATTTTTTTAGGAATAAGACATATGCCTAGGCTTATAAGGTATTTTCAAATGATCAATAGCCTTCATTATCTCATATTATTGTAAAGAGGCCTAAAACTGCCTCTTCCATACAATTTCATATAGTTCCTCCAATTCACAAATGTGAAATGTTTTCTACCATGGCTTACCATAAGAATATAAATGAACATAAAATTAATTAAAATTCTAATTGAAATCATTAGGGTTAGATAAAAATAAAAACTTAATCATTGGGTCCTTAGAAGGGTTCTAGGAGCATTTAGAAGTGTCTGTCTTGTTAACGATAGTTCATAAAGAACAATTATTCTCTCTCATATCAAATGAGTTGAATTTTAATTAGTGGAACATATTAAAAACCTAAAATTTCCATTTTAGTCAATGAAATGTAGCATTCAATATTAAATGTAATGAAATTGATCTTCTTGGGTAAAATAAGCTTGTGGTGAACTCGATAGAGTGTTTCTAATAAATTAGTCATCAAATTTAGTTTTTTATAATTGGTAATTCCTTTAATAAGTATTAAAAATATTAAATAGTGTCTATATACTAATTTTAAATAAATAAAACCCTTTAAAATGGCCCAAAACTTGTTCTAACCCTTAATGATGGTTTATAGGCAAATTTGCCATTTTAATGGTAAAGGTCCTTGTTCTAGTATCTCCTCCTCATGCCAATGTTACTAATAAATTTAGGAAAATTATAAATGATAATTCACCTATAAAATAACCCTTCAAGTCTAAAACTTATTTTAGAGGATCATATTCTCTTCATTTAGTGTAGGCAAGCCTATAGAGGTACATTTAGGCTTAATTAAATGGCTAGGCCTGATAATAACTCTTTTTAATAGTTTATTTTATTATTAAGGAGTTTAAACATTGTATAATATATTTATTAACATTAAAATTTTAAATACCTTAAGTAATGATTATTGAACCAAAAACGTAACCTTTTTATCATACTTGTGCAAAACTACCCCTGACTATAAGTACTCTTTTGGACTATATAATTATCTGCACATGCTTCCTTAATTAAAAATATCATTTGAGTGTATAATAATATTTAATGTGTGTAAGATATATTAGGTCATTTTTATGGATAATAAGTAAATCCCCCTCATTTGTTTCTCCAAAATTTAGTCTAACATGCAAAAACCTTCCTTAGATCTCTTGAGGAAGAATGCCTTCTCCAATATGTCCTAGGTCCAAACGATGATCTCTTCTCATTATAAGAAGTATAATAGCCATATAAACCTTATTAAATAATTATTATACCATATGAAACTTCTCATTACTTCAATCTCACCCCAAACCTACACTTCTCTTTCAATAAATTACACATAGGCCTCACATAGTCAAGCTGAGTATATAGATGTATTGTGTTCAATCTGATTTGACTTTAAAGGTAACTTATTATGATTAACTCCAATCTTATATGGTTTGATAATTTTAAACACAATATTTTAGGTATGGTCATATTTTAATAACCTCTCAATATATCATGTTTCACTTCAAACCTACATCTTCTCTATCTTCTACTAGTAGGTCTGTAAGTGTCTTTTTCTCCATGTCTACATCATTTCAAGTTTGTCCCTGGACTAGTCTTAACATATCAAAGGTAATCCCAAATTATTTTATATATATTTTAGTTACTTATAGTTTTTTTCAAATTTCCTTCTCACCTAGAAACTTTAGAACACTGATCATGTATCTCCCAAAACTTCTTGAAGACCCATGCAACCCAAATACCACTAAATTCTTCTCATTTGAGGGCTATGTGTTAACATTGATACAACAGGGACACTCTGAGAATTTAAATGTATTGGTATGAGAATTTATTAGGTTGAAATAACATATATACTAATCCCTCAAGCATATTCAACTTGAGACAACTCAAAGGTATATAGAAAGCCCTATTATCACTAAAAAAGAAGTTAAAGAGAGCCATTTCTTACCAATGCATGTAATACATAGTATATATGATGGGATTAATGGATATGGATATCATCCTACAAGTTTATATTACACTTTCATGTTTCATCTTCCTCCATAAATCTCATAAGTGAAATATTGGAGAGAAATTGAGCCCATGGGAACGAAAAGAGCATTTTGGATGCTTATTTTATAAGTAATGGTTCACAAACCATGGATCTTAAAAATATCTAAAAGTTAATGTAATCATAAGGTCATAAGGGAAACTATATATCATTCATGTAATTTGACCTAACTCTCCTTCCTCTTCATGAACTCAACATTTACAAGTGACCTTCACTAGCTTACAAGGAGCTTGATGAAGGAGATGAAACATTTTTGGCTTCTTTAGACCTTAAAATGCTACCAAAATCATGATTTGAACCTAAAAACATTAAATTTATAATAAAATAATAATTTTATAACTTGAAATTATCATATCAATGTTGAAAACATGCTTTATAAGCCCTTGGCAAGTAAATTATTATGTTATATTTCAATTAATTGGCCTTTAGATTTTCCCATCACATGTTTTACATAGAAACTAACCTAGAATAACATGGATATGAAATAAAACACCTTGTAATAACTTGGTTATTTTGTATTATTCCTATGTTTGATGTTTGGTATTGATGTTGTCATTCATTTCAAAGGTTCTTAAAAAAGGTGTTTATGAGGTCATTGAAGATTGTTCTTGTTTGATAACATCATTGAGAGGTATGAGATCATCTCTAGAGCATTTAATACATATGATCAAGGTACTATTGACGTTCTAAGTTACCCCTTAGTTATCACAAGGACTCTTAGGATCCTATAAATGTCTAGCATAGTTATGAGCTCCCAAACACCTCAAAGACAAGATACACAGATGCTTCCCATCTATGCCCAAGCTCAAGATGGAAGTGTAGGTCTATGAAATAAGGTTTTAATGGTCCATGTTATTATAATTAAACCAAAACATGTCCTCATGGGAATTTTTCATGTGCAAGTTAAAAGGTACATGAGATTTATAGTGTAGTTCCCTAGGTTTCAAAATATCTATGTAAAAGAAAGAGCATAGTAAGCAGATATAGATCACCAAAAGTGTGCTCAAGACATTCATCTTCATACAAAATCTAAATTAAGGACTTATTCATACCTCTCTAACATAGTTATGTTCCTGCACATAAGATTCTATATTTATGCCCCTTTACCATGAAAGTTGTATCCTTTATTCTATAATTACAACAAGGTACCCCAATGCTTATTTAATGCAAGAAATTTTGTGATCCTCCTAGAAGCAGCACCAACCTTTCACGTGTCATGTTTATGCCACTCCTACCCAACAACCAATAAACTCTTGATGGATCTCTTCAAAGCACACATGTCAAAAAGCTACCTAATATAATTACATCCATTATAAGTGGTTAAGAAGAGCTTTATATAATTTTAGAATAATTAAATGTATAAGCGACTATTATACATTAGGATTTGGATTCATGCCACACTTTAAACTTTTTAGGAAGATATTTCATTCCTTGATGCACATGGATCCATAAGTTATCTTACCACTGACCCCAAATCAAATCACTAAGTATATTTCAAAAAGGATGGCCATAGTGTTGTAAAGTATTAAATTATAAATTTGTCACCTCTAAGTGGCACATTAATTGTAAAATTAGCTTAATATACTATAAAATCATAGTTATTTCACTATAAAAGGGTCAACACATTTTAGCAAACTTATGCTGCTAAAATTGCCTTCCATGAGCACTTTTATTAGCTAGATCCTATAAATTGATGAGAATTAAGCTCACCTCTTTTAATTCTTCAGATGATATATGTGTTATAGTATGTTTTTTAATTATTTTTTTGTGGATAATGTTCGTCCCTTTCATTTTTCATTCATCCACTGCAACTCCTCATTGAATTCATATCTCACTTACATGTCATAACATATGTACACCAAGGTCTACATATGCTTTATTTATGGATAATATTCATCCCCCTTAATTTTTAATTATGTTCTCATGCATCTATGCAAAGCATTCATACAAGTAGAGTGACTTGGTAGAAACTATGTGATATTGTCTTGCTCTCAAGGGTTTGTACTATGTTTATGGTAGTAGGAATGCTCACTCTATTCTAGGTGCATCATCTTTTCATTTATATCACTCTCTTACCTTTTCCCTCCTTTTTACCTCAAAATTATTAGGTTTAGACTAGTTCTAGGTTACCTTTCTACTCTTTAGGTTTACGTGCTAGTCATAAACTAGGTACACATAAAATAGAGAGAATATGACCTACTCTAAAGACTCATCCCAAGAAGTACAAGGGTCCCACACCTTGGGGACATTTACATTATTTTGGTTAGATAACCAATGCTTGAATGTGTAGCTGAGTGATAATACTTCCATTCTCAACATTGAATCCTCTTGCACCCCTATGTAGAACCTTCACACCTAACACCCCATGATAAAAAATTTCTTGTACCATAGAGCATCCATAGGTGCACATTTAAAATGAAAATGGTTTTTGGTATTCCTAATGGGACTAATTTGAATAAAATCTAAGGAATTAGTGTAAAATTTATCCACTAAGTGTAGTAGACACTCAGAAAGAACACCTAGTAACTCTAAACATCTCTAATTCTCAAGGATCAACCCACTATTTACATGCCAAGAATAACATGATCATCTATAAGAGGCAATGATTTCTAGTTTAGTAAGATTGAAGTGCCCTTAAGAAGAAGGATAATAAGACATCCTTGTATCTTATCATAGGTCATAATGCAAGTCAATATCCATCTAGAGCCCAGTCTACACCACCATTTGGAATATTCTATTCTAGATGAGGCCTATCCCCTATCCCATTCATGGTTATGCTAATGAATTAGGTCTTTTTGCCCTCTAATGGAGGCAATATATTAGTCATAGAATATTATGATGACATTGTGGTATCTCCTCTTAAAATGCTACCATATTTCATGGATGAGAATTCAATCTCCCCTATGGATCATATCCAAGATATTATGAATATCTACTTAGTGTACCACGTCACCCAAGACAATGTTGTAATCAATTTAATATCTTCTTCCTTTAGGGGAAAATATATTCAATGGTATTATGTAATATGATCAAAATATATCCATAATTTGGATGAGCTTAGTGAGGAATTATGCAAGTAGTTCCAGGATCAAAGTGGTCATTTGTCCTTGATAGAGTAACTCATGACTATAAAATGAGCACCAAATAAAATGATGGTAGATTTCAACTTCAGATTCTAAAGGGTCTAGGATAGAATCCTAGTTTTGTGTAATCCACCTCCTAACACAACATTATTATACTTTTTAAAGGATCTTAATAGTGATATAGTAGTGATGATTCAGTCTATGGGAGGCATTATTCTCCCTAATGCCTATGAAATAGCAGTGCACCCAGATAATTGTACAAATCAAATAAGAAATATTATGCCTATCTTCATATAACCTCTACCTAATCAAGAAAATAAACAACCTATGATAGCTCCTATTCTTACTAGTACAATCCCACCTACTCCATTTTTTACCCCTCCAAATGAATTACATGAAGTGAAATTACTATTGCAAAGTTTTGGGAATGAACTAGCTACCCTCAAAAGGTAAAAAGCATAGTTTCTTAGACACCATCAACCCTTTACTCAATAATACTAGTCAATAAGACCTCCATATGAAGGTGGCACATAGTTAAAAAATAATATCACCTATAATAAAATGCTTTATGTGTAGAAATTTGATGTTGCTAGTACTTCCAAATCCCTTGTCCCAATTCAAAATAGCATACCACAAGATTTTGACTAGTTCTTTACATATAAACAACTACATAATCAAGATACATGTGTAAATGGGAGCCTTAATAAAATACTGATGGTAAAAAATATGCCTTAGTTGAAAGATCCATTAGGAAATGTAGTTGTGCATGACGAAGGAGTCCAAGCACCACTCTAGCCAAAGGATGGGTCTACTTTCATAAGTTATTAGGAGGAGGACTTCATCTATATAAATCAATGTAATATGCATAGTGGAGGGAGTACCCGATTTTATTTTAACACAAGGTTTAAAATAAGAGCTATATAAAAAGACATCCAAACCATATCACCCTTACCTTGAATTTTATAAGGCAATTGCATAGTTGTATAATCCAAGGCACCTGTACAACCTTTACACCCTAAAAAGGTTACACAAAAGGAGGGACCATACCAAGCTAATGCACTAACACAAGAAGATTCCAATACCCTAAATACATATCTAAATAGATCTCAAGTTATTTTTAATGTAGTAGAATAGATGAAGATGATGAGCCTCAATGTCATAATGTTGGATTCACTCACTATTTTATCTCAATGAAATTTGCTTCAGGATGCACTGAAAGGATTATAGGAATGTCAAGTACTTCAATCATTTCATGCTTCCTCTACAAGTTTATTCCAACTAATTATAGAATAAGAATACATGCCAAATACTAATAATCCACCTCCATTCTACATATCCTTAGTCATTATAAAATACCTTGTGCATAATTGTATGATCGACTCTAGTACAAACAACTTGGTAATGCCAAATAAGATCATGGATACACTTGGAATTATGTATGACCCTATTTAAAAATGAATATTCTAGCTTGATGATATGATATTCAAATATTTAGGTATAATCAAGGGCTTGAATCGTACACTTCGTGTGTGCCGAAGCCTCTCTATTACACAAGATATCATAGTTATTGACTTACCTCCCTACTTTGTCATCTTCCTCTCTTGGTACTTCATGGAAAAGATGGGTGGGTATTTCTATTTAGATTGGTCACAAATGATATTGAGATCTAGATTCAAGACCATGGTGACCATCAGGGTAGGCCCTATATTTAAAATTCATGTTGATCCATACACTCCTAGCCTAGTTGAACAAAATTATGCAAGGTTTGACGAAGAAGAGGATTCAATTTTCCATGAGGTTGCAAAACTGTTAGAGGAAACACCAAATGATATTTTTCATGAATGAGATCATTATAATTTCAAGTGAAATCCATATGACAACACAAAAATATGGGTAGGTACATATTGCATCATGGATGAAAATGTTGTGCTACCTAATCTTATGAAATTGGTGAGGACCCTAAATGTATGTGGCATTTTTACTTTGATGGATCCCAAAATAAGAATCGAATGGGAACTGATGTCATGTTTTTTTCACCCAAAAATTAAAAAATCTTCCATGCCTTTGGGTTATAATTAACTTACATGAATAATTTTACCAACTATGAGGTGTTAATTCAAGTCCTTCAACTTGCATAGATGAAAGGGATCAAGTCACTACAAGCGCTAAGTGATAGCGAGTTGGTGGTAAACCATGTTAGAGAATTCCAATAATGTCTCGAGGAAAGCCTATACACCTAGAGTGTGGGATACTATATAAGGTTTTTATGTTTTAAATATAATTTATTTACCAAGAGTGCAAAATGTTGATACAAATAGGCTTGTGAATATAGGTGCATAGTATGACATTCCATGTGACCTTATGAAAGAGTTTGAACAACTTATTAAGCTCATGGTTAGACCAATATTTTCTAACAACATAAAGAATTGGAAAGTGTTTTAAATTGATAATAAGATCATCAAATTCCTATAGGATGAGATAAATTTTTTTACCATGAGCTAGGTGTAGTTGTGAGCTGAATATGAAGATCAAGTTATCTAATTGAAAGGAAATAAACTACTAAAGGGGATAGTCACCTTATAAAACATATTCAATTATAATGAACAATTCAAATGATAAAGGCATATTATGATAAACAAAGAAGATATTTCTATTCATGTAGACATTTTAGGATGAAATGAACTTAAAGAAGGTAAAGTATGCTACGTAATAAAAATTGAAAGCATTATTCAACTTAGCAAAATATATGATGATATCTTTACATGGATCTGCAAATATCTAAGAGGATTTGACCCTAGCTTAGTGCCACATAAAATTGAGATCCATCCTAATGCACAACCCATGCACCAAATATAGAGGCCTATTAATCAAAATCTAGAGCCATTGGTGTGAAAATATCTCTCCAAACTCATTGAGGCTAGTATAATACTTCCAATCAAACATTCCTCATGGGTCACCAATTTAGTCCTAGTATGAAAGAATAACGGAGAGATACATATTTACATGAATTTAAGGTAATTAAACAAGGCTTCACTAAAATACCACTATCTTCTCCTATCTATGGATTAGATATTGAAAATGGTCATAAGAGTAGAGTGATTCTTGTTATTAGATAGTTACTTAAGATACAACTAGATATTTATAAAAGAGTATGACCATTAAAAAACTATGTTCACCACTAAGTAGGGAAAATTTGAATAATGATGCATGACATTTGGAATAAAAAACATAGGTAAAACCTTCCAAAGATCCATGTATATGGTATTAAAATAACTCATCAATAAGATCATCTTGATTTACCTTGATGACATAAATGTTTTATCTAAACATGTTGATGATCATTTGGATCACTTGGAACAAGTCTTTTAGATGTTTTTTGAGTTCAAAATATCCCTAAAACCCAATAAATTCATCTTTATAGTTCTTAAAGGTTCCCTCCTTAGGGACATTATTTCAAAGTAAGGACTCATGATTGATTTAGAGAAAGTCAAGGCTATTTACTCCCTCCCTCTTCTAAGCCACAAAAATGTCTACAAAGCTTCCTAGGGAGAATCAAATTTGTGAGAAGATTTGTGTCAAGATTTGCCATCTTAGTCAAGCCTCTCACTATGATGTTAAAGAAGAACATTGTAATTAGTTGCATGCATGAGGGTAAGGAAAGCTTTCAGGTCATCAAGCACACTATCATGTAGGACCCCACCCTGATCAACCTATATTATAGTAATAATTTCATCCTTTATGAATTTAGGGGACATGAATGCATCTTGGTCATCCTAATGTAGTATAAAAAAGAATAATTAGAGCAACCAATTGCTTTATTCAACCAGGTGCTAAAGGATTATGTGTTATGTTACAAATTAGTAGAGGAGAAAACACTTCAAATTTTGAGAGCACTAAGGAAATTTAGGAATATTCTCTTTAACAATAAGATCCAACTCATGGTCATGTACACAAGTATCAAGGAGTTCTTACTCAGTAAGGACATCAGTGATAAAAGAGCTAGTCAGATCACAAAAGTGATGGAGTCTATGTAAACATCTAGGACACCAAGTTGGTGCAAGGAAAAGGACTTTGCAAGAAGTTATCCAAAGTAGAAAAATTAGAGGATGGTGTAGTCTTCATGTCATATGAGAAAGAGTATACAAGTGAAGAATATGTAACCAATTAGGCGTAAGATATGAGAGACTTCTTTCTCATAATATGTATACTCTTGGACATGATAAGTCTAGTATAGACATTTTTAGTTGAAATCCATTCCATATGTGCTAATAGATGGTGTAATTTTTTAGAGTGATCTCAATGGAGTTTTCTTGAGGTGTGTTAATCTAGGGTAAGCAAGAATAATTCTTCAATAATTCCATGATAGCCCTATAGGAGGCCATTATTCACCCAAGACCACCATTGTGAAGATCATGTGAGATGGTTATAAATGGCCAACATTATTCTAAGATGCACATTCATATATGTGAAATTATAATAAATGTGCCTTCTTCTCAAGCAAACGAAGGCTTATAGCCTTACCACTTTTCCCAATTCAATTTGATCAACCCTTTGCATAGTAGGGCCTAGATTCCATAGGCATGATTAATCCACTGTCAAGTGATGGAAATAAATGGATTGTCATAGCCACTAAATATTTCACAAGGTAGATAGAAATAGTTATGCTTAAAGAGGATAATGAGACATCCATATTGAACATATATGAGGACATTGTAACAATATTTGGTATTCTAACCACCATTATCTCTAACAATCTACTAGCCTTCCTTTGGACTAGGATTAGTGAATGGGCCATTAATCAAAACATTTATCTAACCACGTCATTAGACTATTACCCTTAGGGTAATGGTCTATTCAAGTCCATGAACAAGAACCTAATCCACATCATAAAATAGACTATGGGGGATAATCAGTGAGCTTAGGATAATAAGCTCATAACCACCCTTTGGGCTAATTAGATCACACCCAAGATAGTATTGGGAATCTCATCATTCATTTTAATCATTAGAAGGGAAGCCAGGTTACTAACATCTCTTAAGTTACCTTCTTTGGAACTCACACATAATTTGGATCTACTTGAGAGTGATCCCCATGAATTAAGAATGAAAGATCTCATGGAGATCAAATAAACTAGAGTGTAAGCTACATACACCATGGAAATTTGATAAGTGCAGACCAAGAGGGTCTTTGAAAAAGTGGCCTGGAAGATATGTTTTCAAGTGGGATACTTAGTGCTCAAATGGGATGTGGATAAATAAAAATATAAAAGGCACATGATGTTTGATGCAATATGGAGTGTTTTATATACCATCACCAGTTATAAGCCATATAACACCTTTTATCTTGCTATAATAAATGGAGAAGAGATGCCTATCCTAGTTAATGGGATTTATCTCAAGCACTATCCTCATTAAGTCTTGTATAAATTGCAAATAAGTAGAGTATATGATTTTCATTTTCATAAATGTTCATTTTATGTTCCCTTAGTTTAAGTAGATTCAATTCATCTAAGCACATATGCATAGTGTTTCCTTAGCCTAGGTCTTTTTCCTCTAAGCACCTTCTTGTTCACTTCTCATTTTATTAGGTGAATCTCAATTATTTCCAAAGCTAAAGACTTGTAGCTAGTGCATTATGAAGAGAAAGAACTATAATTACTAAAAACTCCATGCCCAATGGATCATTTAGAGGCTAATGGGTTCCCCTTAGTAGGAAAGTGGCCCACAAAGATCAATAAAAGTGTTGACTTTCTAAGTCATCCCTATGTTGTTGTAAGGCCTCTCAAGATCCTATAGATGATTGGCATAGCTAAAAGGTCAAAAACACCTCAAAGATAAGATGTGTAGATGCTTCTCATTTATGCCTAATCTCAATATAGAATTACAAGCCTGCATAATAAGTTTGTAGTGATTTGTGCTAGTATAAGGAACGTAATAGATGTCCTAACATAGTATTTTATTGTGTGTAATTCAAAATGTGCAAGATATTTATAATGTGGGTCCCTAGGTTTCAAAAATCTAATTAAAATAAAGAGAAAAAAAGAAGCTACAGATCACCAAAAATGTGCCCAGGACCTTCATCTTCATGTGCACTCTACCTTAAGGTTTTCTTCATTCCTCTCTAACATAGTTCCATTCCTATACATAGGATTCTATATATATGCCCCTTTATCATGTAGGTTACAACCTTTCTTCCAAAGATGCCACATGTTGAACTAACACTTTCTCAACATAAGAAAGTTTTCGATCCTCCTAAAAGTAGCACTAGTGTTCAATGTGTCACATCCATGCATCTCCTACCTAGAAACCAAGGTCCTCTCTTGAAATCTCATAAAAATTCCATGTGTTAGAATGTTTCCTAATATAAAGAAGGTCATTAGAGGGAGTTAAGAAGAGATCAATATACTATCAGAATAATTATATGCAAAATTAGATATCATATATTAATTTTTGGATTCACACCACCCTTTGACCTTGTTAGGAAGATATTTCATTCTTTGATGCATATGGATCTAGAAGTGATCTTACCACCGATCCGAAATCCAATCAACAAGAAGATTTCAAGAAGCATGGCTACAATGTTGTAAAGGATTAAATGATACATTTTCCACCCCTAAGTGGTGCATTAATTGTAAAATAAGCTTAATATACTATAAAATCCTAGTTATTTCACTATAAAAGGGTTGACACATTTTAGTAACCTTACTCTTCTAAAATTACCTTTCATGAGAACTTATATTGGCTAGACCTTGTAAATTAATGAGAATTAGGTTCACATCTTTTCATTCTTTGCATGATCTATGTGTTATCTTATGTTTGTTGATTCTTATCTATGGATAATGTTCATCCCTCAAATTTTTCATTCATCCCTTATATCTCCTCATTAAAATCATAGCTTACTTGTATGTCATATCCTATACACACTAGGGTCTATGTAGGATTTGTTTGTGGATAATCTTTGTCCCCCTCAATGTTGTGTTGTGTTCTCATGACTCTATGAAAAACACTCATGCAAGTAGAGTGACTTGGTGGAAACTATATGATATTGTCTTATTCTCAAGAGTTTATATTATGTTTAGGGTAGTAGGAGAACTCTCTCTATTCTAGACACATTTCCTTTTCATTTATAGCACTATCTTACCTTTTCCCTCAATTTTCCCTCAAAGTTACTAGGTTTAGGATAATGGTAGGTTACCTTTATATTCTTTATGTTTACATGCCATTCTTAAACTAGGTGCATATAAAATAGAAGTAATATGTCCTACTCCAAAGACTCATGCTAATGAGTGAAAGGGTCTCATTCCTTGGGGATGTTTCCATCATTACAGTGAGATAACTGATGTTTGCACATGTAGTTTAGGGACAATATTTCCACACTCAGCATCAAATTCTCTTATTCCCCTATGTAGAACCTTCATACCTATCACCCCATGGAAAAAAATCCCTTGTACTATAGAGCATCCATGGGTGAATGTTTTAAATTAAAAGAGGTATAATAACATAAATAAGTATTTCAAGTTTAGTTGTCACAATTCAAGAGCTTGAGAAACCTACTCATGATACTAGTTGTTGTATGAAGAGACCTTATGAGAAGGTATGGGCTAGGTGTCCTAATGAGATAGATGAATAGAGGCATAATAGGTTATATGAGGTTGTTTTATAATGTATATTATCTATTGGATCACTCATGAGAGTCTCAAAGTGAACCTATAAGGGTAGGACCTAGAAACCTAGTATGCAACTAGACCACCTCTAGACCCTACATGGCCTAATGAGACATCATGATCTATTATCAGGGCATATGAAGCATGTTTGACAAATTTTTAGCATGTGATATGTTTTTTTATATTGTAATTTAGGTGGAGAGTGGATGAAAAGAGGTTTGAAAGTCATTTTCAAAGATTAATTTAGTTTACATGTTAAGGACTGAGCAAGCAAAGAGAGAAATGGTGGCCAAATGAGGTATGAGTTTTATATTTCAAGATTATAATGAGTGTGTTAGTGTTATCATTTTTTTATAGGTTGTATTAGGTGTTTTGACCAAGTCTAAGGTCAAATTTTGAAATAAAAGTCATGAAAATTGGTTTTGAGGTTTCTCAAGTGCAAAGAATGAAAGGCTCTCAAAATGAAAAGGATTTTGAAGTGTTCATTAGCATGTGAAACCTTTGTATGGTAACTTGAGATATTAATATTATATGGTTAATGGTCCTATCTATTATCTCTTGGCATTATATTTGGAAATGAGAGGCAGTCCTTTATGAATAATTGTTAACACCAAAAATAATGTTAACCCGTTGTAAAACCCTAACACTGACCCAATGTGAAATATATTATTATAAAAATCAAAGAATGGTCTAAAATTAATATATAAAGTTTTGAATCATTTATCCAACTCTCCAAATCACCTATAGGTGTTATTATTTTGTTGGGAGATTGAGTGGACCCTATAAGAAAGGCCTTGTTTCTTAGAGATTTTTTATAGCAGTTAGAGTTGACTGAGTCAAAGTTGATAAATGGATGGAAGAAAAATATTGAGAATTTAATTTAATGTAAATTTTGGTTTTTGAGTAGGCTCTAACCCTTAGGCATGATAAATTTATCATACAAATTGAATAGTTCTTAACAAGCCTAATGGTGAAAATAGTGAGAAGTCCAAACAGAAGTGAGAAGTTTGTTAGTGAATGTATGAGTTGAAGTGAAAGAGATTAAAATTTTAAGAGATAAAGAGGTATTTTAAAACATAATAATGGTGTATATAAACTATCATGAATATCTAATATGGGTACTATATATGACTTCAAGGTCAAATAAGCTAATCTATCTTGAAGAAACCTAGTTTAGCAATGGGGCCTAAAAGGCAGTTTGAGAGGGAAAGAGTATGAATAGTTGAAGAGGCAATCACCATCATTTGTTTGAGTAAAAATATTTCATAAATTTTATCAAGGTAATTATGTTTCTAGTTTGGTTCTGAGAAATCTATGTGGTTGGTGCATCCTTTCAAGTATGTGCTTACTCAAGCCTAGTCAATTGGGTGCTTGGAAAGCTGGGGTTGGTGATCAAAGTGAAGTTGGTAATTTTATAAATCTTGATGTTTGTCTTATAGGTCTATAGTTAATTTTTATATATCAGTGGGTTTTATTCCCCTTGAGGTTTTCCCACTCAAATAATTATTCTATGTTTTATGCTTTTGTCACATGCTCATGGTTGTTAATGTGTTGCTAATTCACTATATCATTTTGATAGTTCATTAGTGATAACATAAAGTTGTAAGAGTTTTCGAATATTGATTCACCCTCCCTTAGGTCATTATGTTTCTAAAAAAATTTCTTAGATATTGGTCCTTTGTGGTAAGTCTAACAACTCAAAGGTAACTATAAGAAGCACACAAATGTCTTTTGATCAATAGGAAGAAGATAATAGGTATGATGAAGAAGTCTACTATGATAGTGAGCAAGTAGAATCTCAAGTATACATTTAAATTTAGATCATAAGTTACCTTCATGATTTGAAACATCAAAATAAGACTACCAAGGATGTCAAGATTTAGTTATAAGGGGTTAACACATGGTTTACATCAAATGAAGTTCAGTATGACCAGTTGAAGATAGAGATAAATTCCTTGAAAGGTAAGCATGAGTAGCTCATAGACAAAATGAGAACGTTTGAAAGAGAGAATGAGAATTCATAAGAATTCAAGAGTAACAACATGAAAATACCAATCAATCAAACCAGTTTAATAAAGGATAAGTCATTATGAAACCATGGTAATTACATAAATGTTGTTTGCTACATTTGTCATAATATAGGACACAATACAAGATTCTTGTCTAGTGGAGGTAGAAGACCCACATGATTCAACAATACATAATAAGATCCTAGAATACATAATAAGGATAAAACATTGGTATGAAATCCAAATAAATTTAGGATATATCATATTGAGCTCAAGAAGAAATATGGAATTTTTTCCAAGGAGGAACAAAAAACCAAATAAGATTTTATGCTTACTCAAACTACTTTTCACATTCAAGATTAAGGCATGAAATGGTATATAGATAGTGTTTTTTAAATTCACATGACAAGAGACATAAATAAGTTAATCTCATTAAAGAAGACCATTATAGGAATAGTTAGATGTGGAGACAACATAACTACCAATATAGTTTGCAAGGGTGTCTTGAGTTTGGATAATGGAAAGACAAAGACAAAAATTGTCTTATATGTGGAGGGTTTGAGACATAACCTGCTTAGTGTATGTCATATTTTAAATCAAATACACACATAAAGATTTTGTGATAGAGGGCATGAGATAAGAAGAGCTAAATTAGGAAGGTTAATTTCTAATGCCAAGAGGACTAATAATAACCTATATGTATTGAATGGGATAAAGAAGAAGGGATGTTTCATGATCAAGATAAATGAAATTTAGATATGGAACATAATGTTAGGTCACCTAAAATTTGACAATCTAGTCAATATTATAACTAAAAAGTCTATGAATAACTATGAAAGGGTAAACCTGCCAATGTGGAGCACTTTAGAGTATTTAGGAGTAAATGTTTCATCAAAGGGGATGGTGAAGACTTGGGAAAGTTTGATTCTATATCTGATGAGGGCATATTATTAGGATACTCACTAATGATCTCAACCTATATATTTTATAACAAGAGACTACAAAAGATAGTGAAAAGCATAAATGTGAAGATTGATGAGATAAGGAAATATCACTCATAGTTAAAGAACACTTTAGAGAATTTAAACATCAAGAATGAAGAGGTGACTATAGAGTTTGATGGGGAAGAATAAGAATTTGAATAGAGATAAGACTGAAAATGACCCGTAAGACATATTCAAATAGATCACCATGAATCTCAAATAATTATCAACAAGAATGCATTTTTGTAGACAAGGAAAAAATGGTAAGTAATCTAAACCAAGAGAATGCTACGCTATTATCAAAGATTGAACCTAAGATTCTTATAGAAGCAAGAAAAGACAAATTTTGGGTAGGTGTTATGAATGAGGAGTTATACCAAATATAGAAGAATGAGACTTCCAAAATAGTTACTAGGCATAAAGACAAGAATGTCATTAGCATAAAATGGGTGTTTAGAAATAAGTTAAATGCAAATGGAGAAGTCACTAGGAATAATTATAGACTGGTATGTAATGGATAGACACATGTTGAAGAGGTATAATTTTAGGAGACATTTTCACCATTAGAAATATTATAGGCCATAAGATTATTTATAGCATGTGTAGGATTCAAAAGATTCAAGTTATACCACATGGATGTCAAATCTACCATTTTGAATGGGAATTTGGAAGAGGAGGTGTACATTGATAAACGTTAAGGGTTATCACTATAAAATGATAAATAATATGTTTTCAAGTTGAAAAGGGCTCTTTAAGGTCAAAAGTAAACTCCTAGATCTTGGTATGCTAGGATGGACAATTAGCTCTTGTATCAAGGATTCAAAAGAAGAGTTGAAAATACTAATCTATACATCAAGATAGAAGATGACCATCATCTGATAGTATTTGTCTATGTGGATGAGATCATATTTGATGTAAATAATGAGAACATGACTAGGGCCTTTGTACAAGTGATGAAGAAATAATTTTATATGTCCATGCTAGGAGAACTATCATTATTTCTTGGGTTAAAAATTACTCAATATGAAAAAGGTATATTCATCTCAAAAACCAAGTATATAAGAGAAACATTAAATAAATTTGAGATGGAATATTGTAAGGTAGCTAGTATACCCATGAGCATAAGATGTAAGTTGAGAAAGGAATTTGAGTCTTCAAAGGTCAAATAGATGTCATATAGGTCAATGATTGGAAGTTTATTGTACACTATTGCCTTTAGACCTGACATCATGAAAGGAGTAGGTGTTATGGTAAGGTTTCAAGTAGATCCAAAGGAGAATCATAGGTAGAAAATCAAAATGATACTTAGGTATCTCAAGGGTACTATAGAGTATGTGTTATGGTATTGAAGAAGAAAGGAGTTAAATTTTATAGCCTATGTAGATGCATATTGTGTAGGAAGTATAGATGATAAGAAGAGTACCAATAGAGGATCCTTCTTCTTATATGTGTGCCTAGTTTCATGGATAAGTAATAGGTAACCATCTGTATCATTTCCCACTTGTGAGGTTGAGTACATTATATTATCTTCATCTTATACTTATGTCTTATGGATGAGATAGATCCTAAAATACTATAGGGTTGAGTATGATGGTCATATCCCTATCTATTATGATAATACAAGTGTTATAAGTGTCTTAAAGAACCATACCATGCACTCAAGGAATAAACACATTCCAATAAGGTATCATTTTATAAGACAATAGGTAAGCAAAAAAAGTGTCAAAATTTAATATGTTTCTACATAGGATCAAAAAAGATACATCTTCACCAAACCACTTCCAAAGGTAAGTTTTGAACACCTAAGATATAAATTGGGTGTAATTCTTACCCCTACAAATCATTGAAAAAGCCAACTACTTAGGTGGAGATAATCATGATAATTAGCTCGAAAAAAAAGGTGAGTTGTTCCAAGAAGGTATAAATGGGGATATGGGGAATATTTTTGTATTATGTCTCATAAACATATAATTCCTACGTGTTTTCTATTTTGGTTTTAAGGAGTGTGATCCAACGAGTTATAGACATCACTTTATCATTTATGTCAAAGGGGGAGAAAGAATAGAATGGGGAGATAAGAATTATCAATATGTAGTATTTTTTTCCATCAATGACAAAGGGAGATATTGTTGAGAATTATTCCTATTGTTGAATTTTGGCATTAACATCGAAGGTTCTTAAGAAAGGTGTTCATGAGGTCATTAAGGAATGTTATTATTTGATAGCATCATTTATAGGTATGGAATTTTTTAAGGAAAATATAATACATGTGATTAAGTTATAAGATCATCAAGAAGTGTTTCAAGGTCAGTTGTCATGTTTTGAGAGCTTGAGAAGCTTAGTCATGACACTAGTCATTGTATGAAGAGACCTTGTGAGAAGGTATGAGCTTGGTGTCCTACTGAGATGGAGGTAAAAAGGAATAAGAGACTATATTAGGTTTTTTTTATCATGAATATGATTTATTTTAACACTCATAATAGTCTCATAATAATCCTAAAAGGGTAGGAACTATAGTCCTAGTATAAAACTAGACCACCTCTAGACCCTGCTTGGCCTATTCAGGCATCATGATCTATTATCAAGGTATTTGAACAATGTTTGACATTTGTGAGAATTTGATATAATATTTTAGTATGTAAGTGAGGTGGATAGTGAATGTAAATAGGTTTAAATGTTAGTTTCAAAGCTTAATTTAGTTTGCAGGCCAAGGACTAAGTAAACAAAGAGAGAAATAATGGCCAAATAAGGTATGAGTTTTAGATTTCAAGATAATAATGAAAATTTGATTACTTTTAATGGTTTTTATAGGTGTGTTTTCCATGTTTGAGGTCAAATATTTCAATAAAAGGCATGAAACATTGTTTTGAGGTTTTTTGAGTGCACAATATGAAGGGTTCTCAACCCAAGTAGGACTTTCAAATGTTCATTGTCATGTGTAAAATTTTAATGATAAAATAATATATTGATGATATTTGTGTAAGGGTCCTATTTAATATCTCCAATCATTAGTTTTGGAAATGAGGGATAGTCCTTTATGAACCATCGTTAACACCAAAAATAGTGTTAACCCCTCTAAAACCCTAAGACTGACCCAATGTGAAACATCTTGTTCCAAAATAGCCATAAATGGTCTCAAATTACTATAAAAACTATTGGATCATGTATACATATCTCCCAGGCACCTTTATGTCTGATTATTTTGTTAGGTGAGTGAGTGGACTCTATAGGAAAGGCCTTATTTCTTAGAGATTTGTTCTAGTAGTTAGTGATGACCAAGTCAAAGTTATTAAATGGATGGAGGACAAAGATTTACACTTTTATTTTATATACATGGTGGTTTATGATCATGTTCTATCCCTCAAGTGTAATAAATTGGTCATATGAATTGATGAGTTACTGACAAGCCTAATAGTGCAAACAGTGAGAAACCCATGTAAAAGTGAGAAGTTGGTTAGTGAATGTGTCAGTTGAAGCAAAAGCGATATCAATTTATAATGATAGATTAGGTATTTTACACCATCATTAAGGTTTATATAAACTATCATGAAGTTAAAATAGGGGTACTATATATGAGTATCAAGGTCAAATGACCTAATCTATCTTGAAGAGACCTAATTGAGTGAAAGATGCTAAAAGGTAGTTTGAGAGGGATAAAAGTGTGAAGTGATAAAGAGGTTTTCTTAATAAATTAGTTGAGAAAAAATATGTCCTCAAGGTGATCCAAGAAACTAGGTAGTAGATTTGGTGATGAGTCATCTAGGGGGTCAGTGCCTCCTTTACAGTAGTTGCTTGCTAAAGCCTAATCAAGTGGGTACTTGGCTATTTAGGGTTGGTGATCCAAGTAAATTTGGTGATTCACTAAATATATATGTTTTTATTATATTAATATATTCAATTTTAAGATATCAGTGGATTTTCTTCCCTTTGAGGGTTTCCCACTCAAATAGTTGTTCTATATGTTATACTCTTATTACATGCTCATGGTGCTTAATGTGTTGCTAATTCACCATATTATTTTGATAGTTCATGAATGATTAAATAAATTTGTAAACGTTTTTGAAGATTGATTCACCCCTCCTCTCCATCAGTGTGTTTCCAACATTGGAAACATATTAGAGATATGAAAATTATCTTGATCCTTTTAGTTTACACAGGCAACCGTTACCTTAATTTCTCCAAAACTTCCTTAATCCTTGCTAAAACATGCCATGAGAAACTAATGAAGGCATTTGGTTAAAAAAGTATGTATTTGACTCACTCTCCTTTGATATACCATGGAAGAGACCTTCAAATGACCTAATGCATTTAATAATAGAATTTTTTAATGACAAATCCTGATCACTAGACCAAGATTGAAACTCTCAAAAAGCTATCAAGAAAGTTAAGATCATGATGACCAATGTTTTAAATATTATTCACCAATGGTGGAAAATTTTGGATAACTTATTTGGAGACATATTGAGGTTCCATGATTTACATACACCTTAGACCAGTTACCTCATACATTTATTGGTCTATGGAATCACCTACCACTCTTTTTTAGAACTGATTAAACCTTAAAAGTTGATTATAATCTCTTGAAAAATTTGAAATTTTTGACTACCTCCACAAACACAATACAAAGAAAAATAATTAACACACACCAAAATAACACACTATGATAGTATTAACTTAAATGAAAGACAAGACAATAACTAGCTAATCTACCATACACTACCCTGTTATAATTAATTGAGACAACCATAAACAAAACCATTAATTGGTAAAGCATAAAAACTACCTTTTCTCACCACATTCATGTAGTTATAGAGCGTAATGGAAGCCATTAGAGAATAGATGAGGGGAATTTTATGATGACCTTGAGAACCTTTTATTCTTTAATATAAACCTTATACACTTTCTACATCTTGCTTGAATCATGAGTGATCAGAAGTGTGTGCTTAGATTGATATTGGGCATGTTTAGGCTCATCTTCATGTTATAATATGAACATGATTGGTAGTGGCTTATCTTTATTGGTATCTATTTGAGCTAAGTAGAGGGACATTCTTTAGGGATGGTATACACATCATCATTATTCACCTTGTGAAAAACTTCTACATCATCATAAGTTGATGAATCAAACTGAATGGAATGATATTCTTTTTTCATTATACCTATAGAATTAGATTTAAGATGAAAAGTTTCTTTCTCTTTGATAGGTTGAGCCTAATAGAGGTTTTTATTATCTTCCAAGAGAAAATAAGTGTCTAAAAATGGACTAATAGGTTGTTATCCCACCTTAAATAATTTAAACATGTTCAATTAAAATAAGGTAGCTTCTCAAAATGACAAACTTGGAGAGTTGTATTATTTATGATCTTTGGTTTGTTTGACTAAACGGCCTTCCTTAGTCTAGATAAGACTATAATATCCCTGTAGAAGAGTGTAGCCTGCTCCTAGGACTTCAAACAAGTCCTACAAATTAACCTATAGTTGTTATATTCCATTCATAATTTATTATATATTTATATAAGCTGGTATAGAGTTATTCATATTAATATTTGTGAAGAGATTAAGGTTTCTACCTCCTTCATCACGCTCTTGGGACTCAAAAAAATCCTTATCTGATTCCAATTAATCCTTAGGAGCTTATTCTTAAATAAGTGAAATACAAACTATTATCTCTTCATCATACACACTTTAATCACTCTCTTCATATCCCTCTTGAGGATCACTTATAGATGTAAATTTATCTTCCTCATTTGCCTCCCATGGAATAGGTTCATCTTCAAGCATGGGATGCTCAAGTTCATGAGTAGGATTTTAGATTGTATAGGCACACTTGAATCTTGGTAATCAATGGTATTATCAATGGGATATTGGATGGGGAAAAAATAAAAAATTAATAGCTTCCTCATTCTTCTTCCATCCACCAATCAAACTATGGCCTTTTGATGTGATTTGGTCTTCAACCTTCTCAATAAGGACTTATTTATTATTTTGGATGCCTTCTTAGATTGGCATCCATGATGGAAAGGTTTTAGGTTATTGAGGAGGGATAAATGGGTTATGTATAGGAAATGGTTCCTCATTATCTTAAATTTCCTAATCTAAACCTTTTCCATTTTTCTTATTCAATGACTCCACCACTTAATTTCAACTTCAAATTTTAAAGGACCTATTTGGGAGCTATTGGAGAAGGGGAAGATAATTTTTTGATAAGATTTATTCATTATATTCTGTCCATGTAGTAATCAATATCTTCAATTCTAATTTATCTTAACCTTCATAGACAACTCCAACATGAGTAGTTAGTGAAGGACTTGGGAGACTTGGAAACTCTATTGATTTGACCTTTTGAGGAAGAATGGGTGGATCTTACATAGGCATAATATTTTATTTATCATATATTGTATCTTGGGGTAGAATGGGAAAAAAATAAGGATGATGTGAGAAGGATAAGGAACATGATATTGATGGTTTGAATCTATTGTCTTTCATGAACCACTAAACTATCCTCTATACATTGAGTTAAGACACATATATCTAACATGTCATTAGTTAGTATTTAATGATTTATTCTCTAAATATGCACCCACTTAACCTTATCCAACTATAATGAGTCACTCATATTTTTAATTATTGAATAATGAAAATTATACCATACTAATTTTGTCCATTAATATATCTCATAAGCCTTTCATAGCATAATACGATTTGTTTGAAGCTTGAGATAGATAGAGTAACAATGTGACTATGTTGACTAGGGGAAGTATTTTTTTAACAAGGATGATTAAAGGAATGAATATGTTTTCAAGGAGGTTGAGATGGGGTGGGAGGTGGAATATAGGAATGATGGAAATATTGGTATGCTTCTATTTGAGGAGCAAAGGAAGGATAATACTCTTGATAACAAGGTTGTTCATATTGATAAGTATGGCCATATGGGGTGTAATTAGAGTCAATGTAGGACTGATATGGATCAACATAAGGATGATAATGATCATCGGAGTTATAATAAGGAGGTTTTTAAATAGTTACTCCCTCCATATCACATCATCAGACCTAATGAGGCAAATAAAAACAAGAGAACACATTAAATATTATTTGAAATAAGTACCTAAGATAATTAACCAGACTTTGGTTCACTTGGAATCACCATTGGTTCTTGAATTAATGCCTTAATAGGATGATATATTAAATGAAAACACTAAAAATCGATCAGTAAATGAAATACTTATCCCACCAAGTGTGCCAGAACTGTTATATCTTAGATTTTCACCCTTTGAGTGGGTGTTTCAAGTCCCCTCATATAAGCTACACATGGAAACAATCCTAGGTTTTGGGTGACCTAAAGAATGGATTTGACCTATATATAATTTCTAGCTACCTCAATTCATCCCTTAATACCAATCACTAATGTACTAACTTGAAATGGAAAGAGATAAATAAACTATTAACTAAGTGGGGTGATACACAAAATTTTATGACGACTACCACTAATTTACATGTTTAATCAGAGCTATAGGATTATAAAAAACTTACACTTATCATAAAAAGAACCTATTTAATAAATAATTTGTAGAGAGGTGATATAATTTGATACTAGGATGGAATATAATTACTACTTATAACTCTCATGAAAGCCATTGTGATACTTTCTAAAACCTACAATAGAGAATAAAGTTACATGAAGGTGAGGTGAATGGGACAACAAACACATATGAGCTAATTCTAAACTTCATTATATTAGGGATTGAAAAGTACACACCACATACCACCATAAAAGGAGACAAAATAGTCATTTAATGATAAAAGGCATACAAAAAAGGGGCTTAGCCATACTCTTAGTGGAAGGATCCTTTCACAAGCCTTGAAAGGCCACACATATATATAAATATGAGAGGAAGAGATAAGGTAGACATGGAGAATCAATGATGACTATCATATTGTGATGAAGTTATTAAAAAAATCTTGAAAGTAGGTAGATATATGATCTCACTTTAACATGTGTCATCTTGGTCTAATCCTCATTTTCATTAGGGTGGTGTAGAGTGACACTTTAATTTCCCATGACTCATCTCTTTTCATTTAGAACTTCCCTATCTTGGTTTGAGAATTGTAAAGTTCATGATTTGACACATTTCCACCTATCTTCCTTAAAAACTTACTATTCCATTCTTGGCTCATCAATGTTTCTCGTATCTTGAAAAGAGTGATGCTTAGATCCCATACTCCTTAACATTCATTTAATAATTTATAAACCTTCGAATTCTTGATCAAGAATTGTTTGAGGCCATTAAAATAAATTTAATGAGGGTAGGTTTATATATCATACTATATTTGAATTTTTATTGAGTATTTATTTTGTACAATGTGAATAATTAAATAGGCCTTATACAACCTAAATATTTATTCAATAATGTTAAGAAAGCCTTTGTTTAACTTATCTCATGAAAGACTAATTTACATTTTGGAGATTTAAATAAGAAAGATATTCTCTTCTAGACCTATATCAATTGCTTATAGCTTGTCATATCACATTGGGATACTTTATAATGGATTTATGTAGTCATAATACATATTATTAGGCTTATAATGTACTTAAAAATGATCAAGAGCCTTCATTATCTCATATTCTTGTAAATAGGCCTAAAACAACCACTTCAAGACCATTTTGTGTACCTCTTCCACTTCACACCTGAAAAATGTCTACTCCCATGGATTCCCATAAGACCCAAAAGGACCATAAAATTAATTTTAATTCAAATAAAATTCATTAGGGTCACTTAAAGATCAAAACTAGGTCATTGGGTACTAAGAAGGGTTATAGGAAGGTTTAGATGTGTCTATCTTGTTAATGATAGGTCATAAAGAACATTTATTATCTATCTTATAAATTTACATGAAATTTTAGTAGGATAATATATTAAACACTTAAAATATCCATTTTCCTTGAATCAATTTATCACTTATGTTCATATGTAATGAAATTTAGCTTCATGGGCAAAACATGCATGTGGTGAACTCAAGAGTGTTTTTAGTAAATTAGTGATCAAATTGCTTATTTTTTGATTTTGAATGACTATAAGAGGTTATAAAAGTATTAAAAATTTTCTATAAACTCCTTTCCAAACAATAAAATCCTTGAAATGGCCTAGAACCTATTCTAACTCCTAATGAGGGTTTGAAGGCATATTTGCCATTTTGAAACCTAAAGGTCTTTATTCTAGTATCTCCTCTTTATGCCAAGATTAATAATCAGTTAAACAACCTTATAAATGATCATTCATGTATTAAATAACAATTAAATTTTTAAACTTATCTCAATGAATCATATTATCTTCATTTAGTGTAGGTAGGCATGTAGATGTACATTTAGGCCCAATAACTTACCAAGCCCTGAGAATAACTCTTTTGGATACTTTATTTTTCTCCTAAGATGTCTAAATATTTTATAATATCTATATGGATATGTTACACTTTTAAATACCTTAAATATTAATTCTTGAACCAATAATGCCACCTTTTAATCATGTTTATGTAAAACTACCCCTAGTTATAAGTACTCTTTTCGACTACATAAAATTGTATGTACATTCTTATTCAAGTAAGAATATCAGTTAAGTGTATGATATTTTTAAAATTATGGAATAAATATTATGTCATTTTTATGGATAATAAATCAATCCTCCTCATTGGTTTCTCTAAAATTGAATCCAAAATGTAAAAACCTTCCTTAGATCTCTTGAAGAAGAATGCCTTCTCCAATAGGTCCTAGCTGCAAATGATGATCTCTTATCATTATAAGAAGTATAATTTACATATAAAACTTATTTAATATTTATTATACCATATTATGATTATCAACACCTCACTCCCACACCAAACCTGTACACTTCTCATTCAGGAAATTACACACAGTCTTAACACAATCATGCTAAGCATATAGATGTACTATATTCTAATGATTTGACTTCGAAGGTAACTTACTATGATTGATTCCTTTATTATATTGTTTTAGAATATAAAAAATAATATCCAATATATATTAATGTTTTAATAACCTATTAATACCTCATGTTTCACTCCAAACTTGCATCTTCTTTGTCTTCTACCAATAAATATGTGTTTTTTTATTTATGTCTAAATCATTTCAATTTTGTTCCTAGATTAGTTTGGAAATATCCAAGGTAATCCATAAATATTTGATAGATATATTATTTCTTTATAGGTTTTTTTCAAAGGTCCTTATCACTAATAAAATTAACAAGACTTATCATTTATCTCCAAAATCTTCTTGAAGGCCCATATAGTTCAACTACCACTGGATTCTTCTCATTTGAGGGCTATATGTTATCTTTGATGCAAGAGGGCCACTTGGATATTGTATATGTATGTTTAGGATATTTTATTAGGTTTAAAAAACATATATACTTATCCCTAAAGTATCTTCAAGGTGAAATAAATCATAGGTCTACATAAATATTGACTATCACATAGAAAGTAGTGAAATAGATCCATTTCTTGCCAATGTATATACATACATAGTATATATGATGGGATTAAGTGATATGTAGGTCCCCATACACTTTTATATTACCATTTAATTATTATGTACATACAAAATTCTAAAATATTAAATAGTAGAGAGAAAATTGAGCCCATGGGGATGGAAAGAGCATTTTGGAAGCTTATTTTGTTATCAGTGGTTCATAAATCACAGATCATAAAAATCTAAAAAAAATTATGGAATATTATGGGTATAAAAGCCCCTATATAAAACCAAGATAATTTTACCTAATTCTATATCCTCTTCATGAACTGACCATTTGAATGTGACCTCCATTAGCTTAAAAGCAGCTCGGTGAACGAGATGAAACATTTTTTGTATTATTTGGACCTTTCAATGCTTTTAAAATCATTATTTTACCCTAAAAACATTATAAGGTTTTGACACCATCCTTTTATGACCAAAATTAACCATATCCATTCTTTGGACCTTCCTTTCATGTAACCTCTAAACAAATTGGTCATAGATATTTAACATTTACTTAAGTATTCATCTGGTAGCATCTAAAAAATGATAAGGGTCCTCCATGTGTGTGTGTGTGTGTGTGTGTGTGTGTGTGTGTGTGTGTGTGTGTGTTTGTGTGTGTGTGTGTGTGTCAAAAGTATTTAATTTTATTCTCTTTGTTATAAAGAAAACATTTTCTCTTTATTCTAAATCAACTTATTCTCCTTTAATAAACATGATCTATATTTTAGCCTTACAGAAGGTATTCATTTGTATATTATAGTGGAACTTGACTATTGGTTTATCAATAATTACTAGGTCTTTCCTTCCTTCTTCCTTTTGTTGAAGTTATTTGATCCATGAAGGAATGATCAATGCAAGTTATTGATTTGATTATTTTTATTGCTTTATAACTGCAAGAATGGAAGAAGATTTCTCTAAATGGTGTAGTTATATGAGATAATATGTTCCTATTATAGGCAAATGAGGTGTAACATTCCTCCATCTAGTGGCCTACTTTTATGCTAATGTATCAATAATGTATTTAGTCTTCCCATTTTCCCTATGCACTAAAATTGTAGGGAAATATTCCTAAGCAACTTGACCAATGGGAATTACCAAATGTGTAGATAACCTCAAGGATGTGTTATGTGAAAAAATAATGGATTTGGACACTTGGATTTAAATATTTTATCACATTAATGTTGTGGGAAACTAAAGATTTGTTTCACTAAAGAATAAATATGTCTTTAGGTTACTACGCAGATTTTTTAAGTAATTTGTGATTGATGTATATGAAAACCTAATAGTAATGGTAGTAGTAAGAGGACTTGTTGTCAAAAAATTTTGAAACCTAAAGGATGGTGTTCTAATCTCCTCTATATTGGGGTAACATGGGAATAATTCTAGGTATGTGGGTTTACCTCTGATAGAAGCATACCTTTATATTTAAGGGATAACTCCTTGAATTCTTTTAGAAGTTCTTATAACCTACACTAAATACTTATTTGTGGGAAAAGGGGTATATGTATGCATGAAATAAATATAATATAAGGGGATAATACACCATAAGGATTTCCAAAAGACCATCATACTTCTTTCACTAAGAAACAAGACCTACAACACTAACTTCAAAGTCCTATAATGATTTGACATTAGTATTTCAATATGGAGGTGATATGCGTGAGGGATAACTAAAGTAAAACATAGATTAGTTACATACACTAAGGCTTATTTTACACTTGAAGATATATCCATACACTTGATAACACTTAATATGGCCTACTAGAGTTGAACAACTTGCATCAAACATGGAAGGATTGAGAGAAATAAAGGATAAATGAATATCACTTAACTATTCACTATACATCTTCTCAAAAACTTTGACAAGATTATATATGAACTCAAACTACATTGTATTTATTTTTCAAAGTCAAATTAAAACATCAATCTAGCAAGGCTTCACCATACATGGAGTGAAACTAATATACAAGATCCAAAATGGCTACTACTTATAGAATTTGAGATAGGATAGAAGAGAATGAAGTCCAAGAGTCACTAAACCACTTTTAAAGCTAAGATAAGGAGTTAAATATGTATTATAAATTAATATGGAATAGATAATGCAATATCTACTTACACAAACGTCACTCAAAGTATGAAAGTCCTTAAATTTGGCATATGATTCTTCATTTGCTTTCCTACAAACTACCTTCATCATTTGGCCTCTTTGAAATAATCAAAAATAGACTAGAGACATATGATATTATTTCAATATAAATAGGTAGTTATAAAAAATCCCCAACAAATATTGATTGTGTCCCTAATCACTGACAATCTTCTAGATATGAGTTATCACTACCTACAATCATAATTAACCTCTTTTCACTCACCCTTTAGACTTGGCACCAAATAGGTCTTCATTTTTACAATATAATCCATATATGGTAGTGTATGAAACTTTTTAATAATATTCACGAACTTATATTCATTAGTTGAACCTTAAAAGGCCTCCCACTTACAGTTTTCACCTTTGCACTTGTTTGTTCACTATGCCTCAATCATGATTTTCATGGTCTATTCAACATTCTCAACCTTTATGAAGATGTAAAATCATGTAAAAATCCTCTTTAAAACACCTTTAGGTCTCTATGAGAAAAAGCTTTAGGTGTGCATATAGTATACATGGTAGTGGATGTGAGATAATCAATGTGCATGGTGTATAGGCCTGCAACTAGTTCCAAACCTTCTCAAAGGTGTTCAAATGAATGCTTTCCATCATGAAGGACTTTTAAAGAAATAAAAAGGTCTCATATACATATTATTATCCATATTATGGCACCTTTAGGTGTATATCAATGTTGTATGATTGTACTATTGACTAAATTGGTCATCACAATCCATCTTGTGAACATAGGATTGCAATAGGGGGAGATTAATATGGTGTTAGTGAATGAAATCAAATCCAAATAAAGAAAAAAACTAATATAAAAACATAATCCTATCTCAAGGTAAAATCATATTAAAAAAACAAATAAAACACAACTAAAATACAAAGATAAAGAAATATTTCACCTTCCTTGGATTCTCTAAATAGCTTGTTGAAGTGGCATGCTCAGCTTTGTACATCAAAAGGTCTATTTTAATGGAGCTTGGTTATCCTCCACCTCATATTCGCACCATGTGGCTTGTGTGTTTGGATTTTTTGAACAATTTTTAATTATAACACTAATTTCAATGGATTTTGGAATCAATTTAGCAGTATAACTTTGCACCAAGATAGCTTCAAAATGATGTTCATGGCTCTTTTATTTATATATTTTCAAAATGGTTTAGGATCAACCATGACTATCTATCTTAAGATTAAGATGTGTGGTTATGAATAAATCCAATTATGTAATTAAATTTGTAAATATACCCCATAAATATTTGGGATAGAGGGGAATTTAGGAGGCATGGAGGGTCTTAATGAGGCATGGGGTGGCTTAATCCTAGTATTTTATGCATTTATGGCTTTTAGATGCCACCCCATAGAAAAAATGTAATTTGATGATGTAATTATTAAATATTCATTTACAAAAAATAAATATTCAAAAATATACATGTAATTCTCAATTAGGCTCATGATTTGAATTAATTAGCTTTTAAACATGATTAGGCAATTTTGGTGCAAACCTTGGCAATTTCTGCACAAATTATTCAAATTAGTCAAAATGTTTTATTATTGGCTCAAAATTTAACTAATTTTGAACTATTATGTGATTTTATATGCATTGTATCTATTATACCATCTATTATGTTGTCAACACTAAATAATAAATGCACGTGTCTCCTGCAAGAAATTTGGTAGAAAAGAGTAATCTAGAACACCCAACTGTGAAAATGCCATTTTGACTCAAAATGATCTGATAAAAGCTAATTTATTCATAAATATCATTACCAAATTTAAGTATACTATATACAAAATTTGAATTTGAATATAAAAATTTCAACTCTTTTAATGTGTTTTAGTGTTTTTAGGCCAAATTATGTGTTTTGGTAGGAATTGGTCAAAAGCCTTGTTGAAGGTTATTGGTGGCCATTTTTAGGTTTATACACATATAATACAATTTTAAGGTTTTTATTAATTAATAATGATAAAAAAATGTTTTAAACAACTTAAAACTAATAATCAAACCTCCATTACCATGCTTAGGACTCAAAACATTTCACTTAGCTTACTATGTATGAAAATCATGCAGAAAGTTGATTATATTATTTGTCCTTTGATTGCAAGATATATGTGCAAATTTTTATAATAAACATAGAAATAATAGATATTTTTATGAATTTAAAAATATAAAATATAACATATAACATTCATTTGAAACCACTACAATGAAAGAAACATCTATAATTAGTGAAACCTAATTGTAAGTCCACTATTGATATCAACCTACAACTTGGAATATTTCACTCATGAATTAAACTCAAAACATAAAAACTAATATTTAAAACATTAATGGATTAATCCCACATCCTATATAATAAATTTCACCAACTAGATTATACAAACAAGATCAAACACAAGCAAAACCTGCAAGGTGTAGAGATTAACAAGTAAAATGAAATAATCAACTTCTTAAGAATCATTAATAAATTATAGGTAACCAGTATATAAAATAATACAATTAAAATTAATCATACCAATTGTACTATCCACCACCAAGAGAATTTAACCTGAAAACTTTCCTACTGGCCATACCATCAAAAGACCTATTGACCAATTTGGTATGCCTAATGGAGTGATGGAGAGGAGAAATGGTTTTGGTCCATTTTTGGTACTTCATAAGTATATCATGTAAATTAATTTATGTAATTTTAATATCCATTCCAAAATATTTTCCCACGTTCTAATCTCATCTATAGGCTATACAACATCCAAAATAGCATATTTTCTTAGTATTTTCTTGATTTTAGTTAAGAACCTATAATTTTGAATTATTAATATCATTAATAACAAGTAATATGACCTATTTTAAATTGGGAAAGAGTTTATAACACTTTTATACCTACTGAAGTCATACCACCTTCATTAATGACTTTAATATGCACTTTTAGTGACATAGAATGACTTAACAAATAAATTGACTATGACAAGGGTGAAAATCACATAAAATCACATAAAAATGACCATGAAACACCATATGACATTATAATATATCCCTAAACAAGTTTTATACTATAGGGGGTTATCATATTTTTACTTTTGTTCAAAATAGTCAACATGACGCATAATAGAAAACTAGGCTATATTAGACAAAATTGGCATTTTAACAAAATGAGGATTATTTTTTTAGGTCAAAGAATATAAATAATGAGTGGTATTTTCCACAAAATTTATATTAGTATCAATTTAGGAATCTATAAAACACTAAAGGGCTATTTTAATTACAATTTTAAAGGGCCTAGTTGGGTCAATGATTGTTGAAAATTGTCACTATTGTAGCCTAATATAGAGAGCATGGGTGTATAGTTGATGAAGTCCCCTATGTTAAGATTTGTAATTTTGATTAATTTTCCCCTTATAAATTTATTTATCTATTTTAATATAATTTTGTGTCCACTATGTTAATTTCTCCTTGATTTACTTTTACAAATTCACAGAATATATCAATTCCTCTAGACTGATTACTTTATTTAGTTATCCATTCATCTCTTCATATGTTTCAATTATCTTGATAAATGACTAGGTTTTCTTACTTTTTAACTTGGACACCATTTATTCATAATTTATCCATATTTTTAATTCTTATTCACTATAATATATTTGAAAAAAGTCTATTCTTTGTCTACCCTTTGTTCTATCCTCCCTTTCCCTAGTAACTTCTATCTGTTTCCATTCTACTTACACCTTTTGTGGTGAAATATAGGGAGTCTTTGGTTTCCTTTTGTTGGTAAATTTTGGTTTATAAATAGTAGGGTATGGCCCTACTAAATTTGGAGTGGTAGATGAAGTAATTATAGTGATAACATGTGGTAATAGAATGGGTAGAGTAGTGACCACTAGAGGAATCATCAATGGTGAATATGGTTGCCAAGGAAATTTGGGCATTACTAGTAGTGGTTTTGTCACAATACGTGGTGACATAGAAGGAAAAACAATCAAAACATGAGATAGGAAAGTAGGAAGACTTAATTTATGTGTTATAGTCAATCAAGGAAATGGTAACATAGAGAATATACCAGTTAGTGTTTTATGAATTGAAGGTCTTTACACACTAGTTAGATATTGAGGTTAAGAAAAATTAATTGAATGTGGAGGGGAAGTCTCAACTATATATTCAATACATTATTCCATATATGGGATAATTTTTTCTTGTATATTTTATTCTTTATGAGGAAGAAGTCCATGAATAAGTAAAGAAATCCATTGTTATTTTTCATTTTTTTTGGAATTCTCCTTAGTAAATTTGGGATCATATTGGATCTTATATGATAAAATCATTGACATGTTTACCCTTCTCATCCTGATATAAACCTCAATGTCATCCTCTATAGTCATGAACACATGCTCATGACTATAGGACTAGTGATCATCACTTTCCTTTCATATCTCTTTATATGTTCCATGAAATTCATGTTGGGGTCCTTATACCTAAATTATGCCCATTTCAATACATAATTCACCATTGATTTTCTCATACACTAAAAGTGATCCCACCTTGTATATTACATTTGACTAATGTTAAGATGGGTTGGGTGGATGAATGATTTGTTATCCCTTGGTAAATCAACATCAACCCTATCAACTAATTGAGAAGCAATGCATTTCTTAGCCATTTTTTAAGCATAATTCATGGTAAGTATAAAGTGTATGAATTGGTACCTTCTATCCATATTATAGTGCACTTAGGATAAAACTAGTAGTCTCCAATTTTCATAATAGTTTTTTGAATAGGATATGATAGTCTAGACATTTTATTATCATATATGGATTTGTATACCATAGGGTAGAAACTTTTTATCAACCTTTTCATTTTTTTTTAAAACATGGTCACATGGATGACATTGAATTCATCACAAATTCTTTTCTTTGGGTACTTTATGGATGGTTACCAGGGTTATTCAAATGTTTAATTCACAATTACATTCATAACTTGCATATAATAATACATCATATATAAGTTACCATCTTGTAATATTATTAGATTTGTGATTCATAGAATCAAATCAGAGCAATTAGTTTCTCCCAATGCTATGATTTTATTAGTTTTAAAGATAATATCCAATAATGAGACCTATGTATCATTGACATAATGAATGGTTGAGAAACCATATATTTTGTTTACTAGATCCATGGGAATCCTTACCACTAGTCTAAAGATAATAATGGGGATAAGAAAAGTAGGTCCATAAATATCTTAGATATTAAGGTTTCTATCCCACTCTTTAGAATTCATGTGAATGTTGTTTGATAAGATCTTTGAATCAACCATTTACCACTTATACATCATTTTTGGTAGAGGGAGTTTGTAGTATCTCTCAAAAAAAACTTCCACTTATGTATGCTTCTAGAGTTTGGATAAGTCTGAAATTCAATATTTTACCGTGGATTTTCCCATTCACAAATAAATAAAAAAATAGGTCAATGCAGGGAAGTAACACTAGTTTGTCTTCAACATTATGCAAAATGACTCCTTTTATTTATATCAAGTCGTGATTGTACCTCTATATGAAAATTTAAAGTTGGTCCTTAGCCTTGTATGGCTCGAATACATAGCCCTCATCCCATATAGTAGAGTAATGTTTGATTTCATGGTTGGGAGATGGTGAATAAATTTTTTGTGTTAGTTCACTCAGTTATTCTTAAAACTAAATATGCATAAGGAGTTGGAGTGTGATATGAGGAGGCCAATGTAATTATATGTGAAGAATGTTTGTTGTGTGGCAAGTATGTAATTTTTGGGTTTCAATAGAGATATGAATTTACTATTTTCACTTGATAACTAAAAGGATATGTGATTAGATTAGATATGGCAACTTAAACTATATTGTTTTAGGTGTGTTGGCCTTGAGAATTGATTTTATAAATTCTCTAATTTGATCAAATTAATGGACATAGTGGATTTCAATCTATTCCATATCTATTACTTCCATTTGAATTTAATAATTTTGATTTCTAAAAAAGTTATTTCCATGTGTCTTATTTTACGTAATCATAGGTTCATAGTTATCATAATGTGATAAATGTTTCTTTTCCATATTTTTGGTCTTGTCATTCATTTCTTTGTTATCTGCTTATGTGGTTGAGGGTCATGTGTTTGTGTATCACTTTTTTACTTATAAATAAGCTATATATTATTATAATTGTTTTGGACATAGTTTAGTGGGATGGTGATACTTGAGTGACACTTAATACTCCACTTATTTGTGATAATACATATAGGGAACACTATTTGTGTCACTTCTAGGTGAGAGAGATGATGACAGATGGATGCCTCTGACTAATATTATTTCTTGACATAGTACATATAATAAAATATAATGACATCACCTCTAGTTGAGTGAGATGATGATAATTGGATGGATCTCACTGCTATGTTTATTTTTTATATTTTTTACAAGTCTTCTAACATCACTTTTAGGTTAGCTAGATGGTGACACTTCGTAAGATCCTAATGATCTACTTTCTTGTGTGACTTACATTATTCATGTGGGATTTTGGTTATTGGAATGATGCTAAATGATAAAATTATATAAGATCATAAGTGTTCCAAAAAAACATTTAATCAAATAATAACCTATTTATGATATAACATAGTAAAACAAGCATAACATAACATCATGATTATCCATTCAGTCATAAATCAAGAATGCACATAAGTATTTAGCTAAATGAAAATCAAAGGAAAAAATTGACTTATATAATATAGCTTATGCATACCTTATATCCTCCTATTAATTTAAATCATACCATAAGTTTCAAAATTACCTTCAGTTTATACTTTTAAAATTCCATGTCATAGAGTTTTCATTCAATAGACCTTGAATTAGGATTTTCAATCAATAGTTGGTCCCTATTTAGATTTTAAAATAGGTTGTGTGTGTTAGGGAACAAAAAAATAAAACTCACATAAGGAAATACTCTTGATTATTTGATAAGATATAATATCATTAATGTATGATAGCCAAACATAAGCTCTACTATGAAAAGAATAAATAAAACAGACCATAAAAGAACTCCTACTTACTTATGTAGCATACTAAACCTTTCCATTCCTTAGATTTGAGTATGTGATTTATTTTAAAATTAATTTCCCCTAGTTATGATAATTTTTAAAAATATATAAATAAACACTTTAGAATTCACTTTGACCTCACATTTTACAAGTAAACAGTAAAGAAATCCTTGACATTACTCTGCTACTAGCTAGGAATCTATATCCCTGACATAGATACCTCTAATTCCACTCTCAGCATTTCTCTACTATTATCTAAGATTCCATATCCCTAGTATATATTACTTAAATCAACCATCTTCTATCTATTTATATGATGCTTTTTGTAAAAATAGATATAATAAAGGTTATGAATCACCAATGGTTGGGTGTATATATAGGAAAACATATTTTAATCAATACGACCCAATCAATGCATATCAATTTATTTGTTTGTTATCCCCCATCCCATTTTTTGCATGAAAAAATGAAATTATTATTTATAAATGAAAATAATTCTAAAATTTTCATGATAATATTAGAGTAAATCCTAGGGGTCTAGTAAAATAACACATACCTCAACTTCAGAAGATCAAGTACTATTAGAATAAATCCTTTTGAAAACCAATTCTGCATAATTTTAAATCATCCCCTTGTATTTTGGAATTATTTTATAACTTTAGTATAGGAAATTAGTTGGTTTTTTCTAAAAATTGTAAAAATTGATCTAGAAATTGTAAAAACTAATCTATTAAAAGCAATACAGAAATCAGGAAACATTTAATCTAAGACAGCATGAAATATAATCTATATATCAAGAAATTTAATATAATCCTATGTATACATGTCCACTTATGGTCACTAAAAATAATAAATAGTTTCATCATTCATAAGATATTATTTCAAAAATTATTCATTGACTGGGAAAGCGAGATCATTACCTTAGAGGTTCTTCAAGTGGAAGGCATTATTACCTAAGACTTTTGATATTTGATATGGCCCAATCCATAAAGTAGTGAATTATCATTATGTGCTTTATTATCATTTTATTTATGACATATAAGCACTAGGTCTAAAATAATGGAGGACTTTTTATTAAACCATCATTTGACAATGTTTGGATGTTTATTGAACCTATGCAGTGCTTCAATTCTTCCATCTTCCATCTGGACTATATCAAGTTGTATAGACTATAGTATTTCATATTATCCCATATTGTCTTACATAAAATTGTATGTTGGTATTTTAAGATTAAAGGGGAAACCTAGTTTTTTCTAATATACTATAAAAAATGTGAAGACTTGAGAGTTTGCTTGTGTCTAGTTTGATCTATATATATTGCATATGTCAACAAGAGATGCCATTCTCTTATATTATCTTGTGATAAATTCTTAATTAAATACATTAGTTTTATTTTTTATGGATTTGGATACTTTTTTTCCTTATGGATAGTATTTTGAAGATACCTTGATGGTGATTTCATTATTTTAATCCCACTATGTAAATTTTGTAAACTAAAATGTTGGACCGTTATCACAAACTAAGGAGATTGGAGTACCAAAACTAGTCAATATATTCTCTTATATATATTTTATGACATCTATTATTATATAAATATTTGTGTCTTCGTACATTGAGTATTCTATAATTATTTTTGGCCATAGATTTTGTTCATTTATTACAATAGTCAGTAGCTATTAGGATAAAATTGTGTCCTGATGAAAATTTTATTTTAATTATAATAATAAATTAAATTCCTCATTTATTAAAGAGGCATCCTTCTATGATTGGTTTCATCATCATGGAAACATTCAACTTACTTTTATAAACACATAGCATTCATAGAAATTTCTAACATGTTTATGTGCATATTTAAAGATCATGGGCTAGTAGTATCCCATCCTCTAGATTTTTTGAGATATTGTATTTATTGATGGATGTACACTATCATTATTCTTATGTAGGTTTTTTAGGATGTATTAAAATTATCTTAAAACACATCTTGAATATATTCCCTCATAGTTATTTCAATATAGAACTCCCTTCTTGATCATATAGTGAGATGATTTGAGCCTAAGGGTTGACGTCACTCTCTATTTAGCTTAGGGGGACATGTAGCTAAGTAAGTAGTGGATGATTTGAGTGTACCACTCACCACCAATTACCTAAGCCTTATTGATTTTCATATCTTTAATTACTATATATATATAATATAGTATTTCAAAATTTCATCCTTTAAATTGGTGCTCGTGAATACAATGGGATTTTCATTTCCATCCACATCTATGTGAATATAGTATCTATATTTGTGAATAAGATTTTAAAATAGGTTAGTTTATTTTTAAGTATCATAACTTTAAAAAATTCACAAAACTAACATATTAGGCCTATTAACTTAGCTGGAAAAATGTTATTGAAAGAAAAAACTAATAAAAATCATAACAAGACAATTATACCTTCCCAAAGTGACTTATCTTCATCGACGGTCCACAAGCATGTTTGTGACTTATTATGGAGCTCAATATATTTGTAATTTGTTTCATAAAAGTTCCTATAACACCTTCTCATTCATGATTTATATTATAATGTGAATGAAAATGTTATAAGTGATTTAAGCTTTAGAATAAATTTTGCATTATATCTTTACAATAAAAAGCTTGTTAATTTTCCATGCTTGTTCTTGTATTTATAGGATATGAAAATTGATGAAAACTATACATCTAAAGATAAGAATCAAGGTCCCAAGATGACTCAAATTTGGTAGACCAAAATCATTCAAGTTTGGATTTAGTATTTAAATTAATAGGCATGTCTTTCCAAATTCAATTAGTTTCTTGATATTTTTATAGTGCTTGATAGCTTTCTAATCATGTCATCATGATGTCATAATTTTTTATATGTTTTTTAATGTCATGAAATTATAATGAATCTCTTGGATAATTTTCATGATATTTGAATAATAAATCTCATTAATGAATTTAAAAAATAAGAAATTCAAAAAGCTATGGAATTTCTTATTAGAAGAAGATTAGGCTAATCAATTGAATTTAATTAACTTAATGACAAGTGGTATGAATTTTGAGAGTGAAAAAACTATTTAAAATAATTGATCCCAACATTTCTCTTGCAAAGTTACAATTTAACTCAAGATGAAATAAGCAAAGTTCATAGTTGCATATAGTGTATTTACCAATCAGGGATGTGTCAATACATTTTAGAATATGCACACCAATTATGAAAAATAATTTTTGTGATTCAAAGATTAATGAATTATTGATATAAATCATTATAATTGAAATTTTGATATGAGAGTGGTGATAATTGAGTTTCCACATTTCACCCCTGCTTGAGAAGGCATTACGAGACACAGACAAAGTAACAACTTTTCAAATAATTAAAAAATCATTTAAAACTATTCTATAATTCTTAAATAATTATGTGCTCAAATTTTGTTGAATATTATTTAATTTACTGAAAATTAATTTATAATGCTACCTCAAAAAAAATTTAGGATGCCCATGATACCCCCTTGAAGGAGTAGCTTAAAAATAAGATTGATGGATAGGCCCTTAAAAAGAAGAAAATGGACATGAATAAATGTGAAATTAACTTGTGGATGAGGTTAATTCATATGATTTAATGTTTTCACACTTAAATTTATAAATTTTAATAACAATAGAATTGAATTTTCCCCAAGGTAGGGGACAAGTGTGAATAATTAATCTGATATCAAACAACACACTTTGACATACCCTTAACATTGGGAGAGTTACGAGCTTAGGTAATGATCAATAATGAAATAATTTTCACACTTTTATTTTTCCTAAATAGGGTGAAATATGCATAACTTGGAATTAGAATTAAGACAAACTATTTGACTAATGTTTTTCCCTAGTAGGGTGGTGTTGATAATTAATATAAATGATTTACCCCAGTAAGGTAAATTTAATTGTTGATCAATCTAAATTATTTTTTGGTTGATTGGTAAGCATAGATTGATAATATAATATGTTTCATAGATTAAAGATGATATCAATGACACAAACATAGGTACAATGGTAGAATGACTTTTCAAATAATGACAACGCCATAAAATCCAAGTACATGAGAATTCCCAAAGTTAATGGAAGAGATGGTTTGAAGAACATAATAATATTTAATAATGATATGATCATATTGGAAGAATATGGATATTAATAATAATAATAATAGAACAAGGGTGATTGATCTGACGTAAAAAATTAGTTGGTATTGAGATTTTCTTACATTGTCTAAATAGAGCTCAAGCCAATGTAGTTATCATCTAAATGGTATAAAATGGATGAGTAAAATTACCATGAAAATATTGAAAATAATGATGGACCAATATGTATGAATTTGTTTGTTACATTCTCATGCCTAGTTGTATGTCTTGATGAGAATATATATAGTCAGAATATTCAATTGTTTTCTTTTGATTTGTTTATATAAAGATGAAATGTCATCTTGATCATGAATTAGATAGGTAAATTATGCTTTAAGAGATTGTTTTTGCATAACATTGATATATAATACTTGAACACCTAGTTTTTAATGTAACACATGATAATATGAATCATAATATAAAAAAACAATTATCACTTGGCCATAATGTGCATAAGGATTGACTCACAATCCAATAGACAAATGGAAATAATACACTAATGATAAAAACCATGAAGATAATGATAATGTATGTCAATAGATATAATTAAGTATAAGTACATGACAATTAGCACCATTATTATGACCTAATTATCACAATGTATTGATAAAAAATAAGAACAATAAAAAAATAAAAATAAAAAAAGTAAACAAATACATACATAAATAGGAAAACAAAAAGTATAGTGTCATTAAACAAGTAAAGATCCATTTGTGAAGGATCAAAGATAATGACAATGGAATTGTTCCCCCAATAAAAGGTACATGAAAAATGATGACATAACCTAAGGTGGATATAATGATTGGAACTAATAGTGAATCTACCCTAGTAGGGTGGATGTGGGAAGGACACATCCCAATGGTTTTTTACATTAGTGGCTCAAAGATCAATCAATAATAATCACTAGATTTAACACAAGATAAATTGTTTTAAATTTTGTCTATTTATATCTCTCATGGATATTTTAATACTTTTACAAATGTTTAGTAGTTTGTGGATTTATATCTCTCATGGAGATTGTAATCCTTGTTCTAGTTTTTAAGTATTTTGGACTATTTTTTAATGTTTTGGAGATTTTGACATCTCAACTCAATAAATATTTGAAATATGTAGGATGTTTTAGCTCATAAAATAATGAGAGTTCAAGAATGGTAATGGAAAAATGGTGATCATGCAAATCTCATAAAATGATACTTGCCTACATAGTCGGAATGGACATTCGGGAACTAGAGTTCATCCTATAGTTAGGAATAATAATGAATGAAGGACTACTGGATAATATTGGATAATAATGGATGATAATGAGGGAAAGGACTAGGTGTATCCAAGGACAATGTCACTTGAGAACCAAATTTTTCCATTCATTAAAGTGTCATGTAGTTAATAGGTAAAAATGTTTCCCAAAATAGGTCTTAATATACCTTCCACTTTTATAACAAGGTCATGATAGGAAGACTAATAGTCATAATAAGATGGGTTAGTATGAATAGGAGTGAATGGAAAAAATGGTAATAGACTTTAATGGCTAAGATGGATTGAACATAATGGTGTATAATGTAGTTAGGGTTGACCCATGTGTCAAGATACTTGTAGACAACAAATTGTTTATGCATGACAACATAAATACGGTTTTCATAATGGTTGTTTCCTAAGGTTCCATAAGCATGGTTTTCAACATTGGATGAATTATTTATCTTTTTATTTTTATTGTTAACATATTTATTTATTTAGATTTATGTCATCTCAATTTAATGAAAGATTAAAATATGCATAATTTGGACCTTTTGCTATCTAACTAATACCTGCTTTGAATATCTACTCTATCAAGAACCTACTAATGATTTGGAATACATTTGTCTTGTGATATTAATTGGCCATTTATTTTCTTTCATCCAAACATATAAATAAGGTCTATTTGTAATCTCTTTAAAAAAGAATGTTCCAATAAGTTTAAATAAGGGTAAGCATCGGATAGATGGTCTAGTTTGGTAACATAATGTATAAGTTAGAATAATGATAATATTATAATGGAATATATAATTTTTGAAGAACAAATGAAAGTGGGAATTTTTAGTAACACACATTATTTTTTATTCTAGATTAGACTGGATTGTAGTTGTGGCAAGGCCAATATTAACTTCAATAATATCTTCATCAAGAAATGAGGAACTAATGGGCTCAAATATTGGTGCAGTAAAGATGTTTTCAACAGAAAATTTTTATTTATTATTATGATTGGATTGTATAAAAGAACTCTTAAGAGAGGTTCTTGGAATTATACAATAACATGATAATTATATGGATAGATCACGTAGTGGAGATTACAACAAGGTGTCAAAGTGATTGGAACAATATTAAATATCCATGGTGCCTTCAATTAAATAAAATGACAAGCCAAATCATATATAAATAGAACTAAAACCACAACTATTATCACATCATATTACATAATAAAGAAAATTAGAGTAGGAAATGTGTATACACCATACATAAAAGAAATAAGGGGATACCATAACAAGATAATTTCTATTAATATTTATCAACACATTGATCTATATTCTATTACATCAAATTATTTGTTATAACCTTTTACAATCCTATTGTCTCTTAACCTTCTATCCTTTTGAGATAACAAATGAAAGACTCTTCACATTCTCGAATTATTTGATTAGACATACAAGGCTGAATACATACGAAACTATACAAAATACAAAATAAAACACTTAACATGTATTTATATTATATATTTTTTAGTTTTGGCAAGCTCCATTATTCATCCAAAACTTTGCTAAACTTAATTATTTATCTCATCCTTAGACAAAGTTGTAAGTTCATTTGAATTGAGTTAAAAAGATAAGTCATAAACAAAAGTCATAATAATTTTTCCAAGTGTTGTTTACTAGTTTTCACCCTTTACACACTACTTAGCTACCCTTCTCAGTTTTCAAATAAGTAGCATAGTAGCCTACCTCCTTTGGGATTTTTAATATACTAGCATAACTGGGTGGCCACCCTTATGAGTTTTTAGCCATTTTGGCCCTACTAGAAATGTTTATATTATCTTATAAAAGTTTGAATCTATTGGAAGCTACAAAAAATTACTTCTCAAACTTTACTATGGTGCCTAGGAGGTTGGATTACTTTGAGATAGTGGAGATTATTGTTACTGGGAAGATACAAGCCCAGTGGCTCCTAATGTATTCACTATTAAATGTATCTAAAAAGATTATATTTGTACATTTATCTCCCTCTCCTTTATCATTTGTAGAATTTATTGTAAAGGAATGAATTGGGATCATTTATTATCTATGTAATGGATGGATCCACTTGAGCTAAATCCTACTTGAGCATTTTATAGTTAGTGAGAACTTCACATACCATTTCAAGTAGAATGCATAGTGGTACCTAGATCATCATCATGTTTTGCAGGTCTTCATCTTTTCAGATTATAAGGAATGCCTTCGCATTAGATTATTTTTGTTTAATGTATAAGATGAGCTCATCCAATATGTCTACTATCCTTTAGGCTTGAATGGCTAAAAAAGTGTTGTGTTTTGTTTCATGATGCCATATTTCTTATTTGTATATGATCGTATCTCTAGAATCTAATAGTTATTTTAGTGAACTACTCATTTTATTCATAGTTTCCATTTTATCCTACAATATGGCTTTAGATTTTTCAATAATGTAAAATTCAAGATTCACAATGCCCAGGGATTGATTCAAATGTTATCTCTAATTGAGCATATCATCATACATCATTTTTGCCTATGTTGTAGTAGTGTCTAAGACCAATTCATATTCCACCAGGAGTTGGCATATGGCCTTTGTTTATGACCTGAGGTATTTTCTTTGTGTGGATAATGCCAAAAATTTCTACGTAGCTCCCTATCTCTTTGTAAATTTTATCACTAGCTCCATGAATTGTTTATCTTCTAACATAACCTAATCACCTAGTACTTGCATAACTAAGGTGGGATAGACATTATTGACCAGCTTCTTAAAATTCATGATCCTCTCATCTACTTCATCCTTTTTACCATAGCCTTATGAATTCTTGCTCCAAATATAAATCCCTCTACACAATGGATTCCTAGAAAATGGCTACTCCTTCAATATATTTTGAGAGTGACATTTGGGTTATTCTAACAATTCTTCCATCATAGTGGTGGTAGGTGTCATTTATGTATTCATGGATGTCATAGGAATAGTTGTAAATTGAGAAAGTAAAAGTAAGAAAGTGGTCCATTAGGTGGATGTAGTAGGGATATCCCATAACCATTAAATATAGATCTACAATTCTTCTTCACTGCCCTTAGTGTGACTAGTATATTATACATCTATTTGTGTTTGTGCATCTTGGAGTTACTTAACCTTGGTTATCACTTTTGCCTTGGCCTTAGTCCTAGCTTTATCCTACACTTGAGCTTCCTCTTTGGATTTAGCTTGAGCCTCATCTTGGGATTTGTCTTTAGCCTCTACATCAACCTTAGACTTAGATTTGGATTCAACCTTAGCCTTGAATTTAACATCAACCTTATCTTTTGATTTATCTTTATGTTTAGCTTTGTATTCTTAGTCTTTATATTTTAACTTCAGTTTATGCCTCTTATTATCTCTTTTTCTCATCTTTTTGTTTCTTATTTGCACTTACTTATTTAACCTACTTGTGCACATCTTCATCTTCTTTTAAATTCTTATTTTTGACTTAAACTTCTTTAGCTTACTTTTATGTATATTTTACTTCCTCAACTAATCCTCTGATAGCTTCCACTTCCTTGGCTTGCTTTTATGCATCATCTTCTTCCTCAAATTTATTTTATTTCTCAATGACTATCTTATTCCTTCCATTATGGACTCTATGTAGCTTATTATTATGTTTATTGAGGAATATCTTCTTGTTCTTATGTTTCTTCAACCCTTTATTTGTCTTTCCTTTATCTAGGCTCAAGTATTCCCTACACAATTTGATGTTCCTTCACTTCCCCAAGAAAGACTATATCCATGGGTTCCTCATCCCCTTCGATGTCATTGTTAGACTCATTATACTCTAGTGTTTATGCTTCTTCTAATTGATGTTTTTTTACCAACTTATTTATTCTAGATTTTGCTACAAGCTTGCATGTCTTCTTCTATTTATTCACACCTTAAGGTTGAGGTTATTAAGCTAGTTGAGCTTCTGCACTACTTTGTTCTATAAGTGAACCAAAAGATACCATCCTTTCTCTCATTATTTATGATGGATTCACATTCATATTTGTGCATGGTCACATAAATAATGTTTGTGTATGGATGTCTACATCAAATAAATCCACTATGTGCACAACAGATGATTTCACAGTTGGTTTTGTTGAAAATATTTTTTCCTCTAAATTCTATTGAGTTGTTTCTTATTATATAGTGTCAAAAAGGATAGAAATAGGTTGTTGAGTGATATAAAACTAGATGTATTTCCTTACCTAAGTTTTCACTTGTAAAGTGCACACTTCTTTCCAAAATAAAAAGTCATTCACCTTTTCTACATCATAAACCTCAGTTATTATGTATTCCATCATTGATTAGGTCATTTCTCATTCTTCTACCCCCAAATCTTGTAGATCACCCTACGTTTCTATTCATGGAACCATGGCATGATCAATCCATGACTTCACTTATTTGTTTCATTTATTTGGAAAAATTGGTGAGGCTATACATATAGGTGCTTTCCTATTTCCTTTTTCTTACTATGTTGGAGCTTGTGGCTATGTTGGATGTGTGGGTTATTGTGTAGGTATTTAAACTACTTGTTGTTTTTATTCCTATAAGGTGATGGATTTTAATGGAGGTATGAAACATTTATCTAAGTATTTTTATTAGTATACACTAGCCTTCACTTTGACCATCAAAATGAAGAATCACATTGGAGTGATAGTTTGGGTATCAAACTTGTGAACCTTAATTGTATGCCATTATGCAATTTGGTAACTGAATCATGTTGACCTATGTATTACAGGACATCATAAGTAATAATTTTATGTGATTGAATTAATTATAAGGATTTCATAAACCATGCATTGAACTAACCCAATTTTTCATAATATTAAATAATTTTGGTCCATGTAATGATTGTGAAGGTATTACTAGGCAAAAAATTAGTAGTAATATTTACTTGCCCTAGTGGATACTTACACTATGTGAAACATGATAGCATAAAAACAAATTGATTTTAAAAACTTTGCATAGTTATTGAAATTACCTTTTATATATTTATGGTAATATTAACTACTAAACAACTAATCCATTTAAAATCCTCATCTAGCTTCATCATTCAATAGACAATTTCAATGATGCCTCTTATTATTTGTTTTTCATGATTTTTGGTTTTCCATAATATTTTAATAATACATTAGATCATTTTTCATAGTGAATAATCTTAAATTAACTCAATAGGAGTTCCTCATATTTCCCTAGTGGTGTATTTCTCTCTGATATCTAAGTGAAGCGTTGTTGGTGTAGACTTAAATGGTATTAGAAATTTGTCACAATTAGGTAGGCTAGTTTCTCTATATATTAATTACACATTAATATATATTATAATATATTTATCTAAGTGGATATCTACATATTTTTATGAACTCAACATGTCATCATAACTTTATCTAACTACCCAAATGTAGGAATCTTGATTACCCATTCAGTGTCAGAGCTTCATAGTCAATGCTATAGTTTTATGGTTTTTGGTTATAATGTTGCTTGGGATTCTTGAGAAAAGAGGGGATATGTAGGATGTGAGAATTAGAAAATGTATAAAAAATGAGGAGTAAAGAATTTGAGGTGCCTAAGATAGAAATAAAAGTGAGTAGAGAAAGCGTGTAAACTAGGTAGAGTAGAAATTCATGAAGTTAGCTATAGAAATATGTTGTCAAGAGTAGGAATATGAGTATTTTAGTTTCTCAAATATATTATTAAGGGAGAATATTTGTAAAAATTTGATATTTTAGGACATTTATGTGTCTCGAGATGAGACACCTTTTATGTTGGGATGAGTGTTAGAATGGGTAAGGCCTTTTATTAACTGTAATAAAAAGGATAAAATAGATATATGAGGTGTCAAAGAGGAGATGAAGAGTCATTATAGAGGAAAATTCAAAATAGAACATGAAAAATCATTTAAAAATATTATATAAGCAATTATATGGGTAGGAATCAATTCAAGACATTATTAAATAAATATTTATATATTTGTGGTCTCCTTAAAGTTTTTATTTTATTATTCTTTATATTTATTATTTACTAATATATTATCTATGAAAGGGTAAAAAACTTCATAATCCTCATAGAGGCTACTATGTGAACTTGCATCTCGATGTCAAAGGAAGCTTCATCAGTAACCATAGAAGTATCATAATTTTTTTCAAGATGACATGCAAGGATTATTTAACTAACACCGTAATGTGTAATAATGTATGTTGATTCTAAATTTGATGTAGACTCAAGTGGATATGATAGAAGTGTATAGTAAATGTGTTAATATACACTAACATTTTATGATTACAGATTTGATTTCAACTCAAATTGGATCTAACTGTGATGTTTAGACTGACATTAATTCTAATTTTGATGTTAAATATGATATTAGTTTGAGAATATAACTTGATTCTAATATTTGTTCTAAAATAGAACCTAATTTTGATGTAGATGTTGATGTTAATGTTGATGTTAATGTTGGTTCCATATGGGAAACTATTTCTAATGGTAATGTGCCTAAAAGTAATACATGTTGAATTACATTGTCCACAAGTGCCTTTTTTACTTATCTCTTAGAATTGAAGGCTTTAGGATGAATATTTTACTAAAGTGGGAAATGTTTGGAAATTGATAAATAATTGTTTTTGCCTAATCATAATGGGTTATTAAAAAGTAATTTCATTGAATATGGGTCCTATGTCAAATAAAGGTCATTCATAAAATAGAGGTAGAGCATTAATGGTTTAGGTTTGGGCAATGATTGGTGATTTGATAAAAATGTCAAGGATTGGTTGACTATCCTAATCTTGGTTTGGAAGTGGACATATCTGATCATGTTTGGGAAGGGTATCATAACATCTAAAAATTAATTAGTTATTATAATTAGACACAAATTGGGTATTTAATATATAATGGATAATAGAGGGGCAATGATTGGATTTGTTGTGTCTCTAAGACTAGATTGGTTACCATATAAGTAGATAGTGAATTACCAAATAAAGTAGTATCTAGAGAGGTCTTTAAAGTAACCATAAGTTAGTAAGAAAACAAATGACCATCTTGATATGATTTATAAGTATTGACATGGCTATGTTGGTGTGTGTCTACAAGTTTTTTATTCAACATAGGTATTTCATCTTTTTGAATAAAGATATGTAATTACTCTAGAGGAAAGTTAGGCTATATTTTGTCTCCATCTATAATGAGCCACAAAATGATGGTATTATTATATTATTTAAATAGGGTTTCATCTAAATTTATTTCAAACACCATGTCATAATATGAAATAAAACATTCCCCCAAGAAATAATAATACAAGGGGATTGGTATTAAATGAAATTGTCCCAAATTGGGTAGAATTGCCAAGGTAGAAAAGGCTAAGGAGGATAGTCTTGGTCTTGGAATTTGTCCAAGGAGGGTGGTATTGGTCTTTTAACTTGGCCCAAAGTGGGTTATCTTAACTTGGTATGATTAAAATGAAAGAAGGGATTGATGACATGACTTCATTATTCCCAAATTACAAGTACATGAGATTGAATGGAAATAGAAGATGTGGTTTGAATTGGCATGTGATGGACTCAAAACAATTATATTTGGTCAAAATAGACATGATTTAGAGTTATTCAAATTATTTGGCTTTAAATATTCCCTTGGTCAAATTTGAATTGATATGGCATGGAATTGAATTGGTATAAAAAATTCGTTCAGGATGAACCTAATAGATTACAATGTGGTTCAAGATGAAGCTATTTTATATTTGATTAGCTTGGTATAGAATAATTTTGGTATGTGGTTAAATATGAAAAATATTTGGATGTGATTAGCTTTGTACATAGTTCAAAAATAACCTAATATTCCATGGAATTGACTTGGCACAATAATTTGGTTTGAGATGAACCTAATTAGATTTCAATGTGTTTCAAAATGAACCTGATTAGAATTAGAATGGTTCAGCACAAGGTTTAAGACAAACTATTTTGGCTTTGACTAACTTGGTATGGAATTAGTTTGGTACATAGTTCACTATGAACTGAATTTATCTTGAAATGGATTGGTACATGGCTTAGGATAAGCCAAATTTGGTGTATAATGGCTTAGTATATAAATTGGGTCAAAAGCAAACCAATGTGAACAACTAATTCCAAACTATATTTGGACATAAAGTGGACATGGTTTGAATGTTTTTCAATATTAAAGTATAATGGTGTCACACAAATAGAACAATGGTATAATTCTCCAACATAACACTAAGAAGGGATAAGGATATCCCAAAAACTTGGTAGGGTAATGCCTCATCACGTAGATGTGGTATAGACTTTGTGTTGAATTTAGTTTTTAGACATGAATATTTTAAAACATGAAATATTATTTTTAATGTGGTAATGAACACAACATAAGTTTCAAAAAATTAATCAAGTGATCATGAAGAAACTAACACTAATTTATGGCACGTCATTGAGTCATTTTGATACAATTGCCTTTGAGAGGATAAAATTTAAGGATTTGTTAAATAAATTGTTAAAATTATCGGTAGGTTTTTTAATCCCCCTTTTATCAAAGGTTTATACTAAATTATAATCTTTTGTGGTGGATAATTTTTCACCCCTACATCAGTGAGACTGTTATGATAAATGTGGTTTATAATCTAAATTTTTGATTGGCAAATTATATGGTCCAATCATACCTTGTAACACATGGGTAAAACAAAAAAAACCCATCATAGGATGAAATATTCTATCATCCATTCAAAAAATGATGTATTCTCTTCTTGACCATTTCAATTTTAAATGTCTCTATGAAGTGATAATACTAAAATGAGTCTCTAAGGAACTACTAGCTAAGTTAACATTGATATAATCATAATTTGTATACTTCATCAAATAACATGGTTGGTATGATGATAAGATGTCATTTATTAGGCAAACTACCCATAAATATAAGTGGAAGGCTATGAAATCTACCATAGGAAGTTAAAAAATAAAAAAGGGAGAACTACACTTAGTTTTTGATTCTCAAAACCCCATAGATAGGCATGTTAAGAGCATACTTTGAAAACATTATTGACTAAGGAAAACAAACAAGTAAGCCTATGTTTTTTTTGTTAGTTACACTCCATAAAGGATTTAGGGGAAGTCATACACATAATGGTTTACACAAGAAATTAATTTAAAGAGCAAATCACTTAAGCTATAAATGAAAAGCGTGCACTCTTAAGAGCCAAGTAAAAAAGTGATTACTAATTTCTAAGGACCAAATAAGAAAATGACTCAAGTTTTCCTTTGTTAGTTGTAAAAGTAGTTCAAAAATATATAAAAACCTAAAAAAATATAGTTATGCATTTAATAAATAGTTTTTGTCACCTTAGGAGTTTGAATTTAATAATTTTAAGGTTTCAATAAATTTAACATAAGTTGACTTCATTGTTTAGTAGGTTGAGTTCATCATTTAGTAGACATATTTTGTTGATATGTAGATAAATAAATAATAAATTTGGCAAATTCATTCATTATAAGGATGACCTCATTACTTTTAGGACGAGTTTTCCATTTTTAATACATAGTAGCAAAAAACATAGTTTACGTCTTCTATGATTTTGCCATTTTCATGTCGACTTTGTTGATTGTAAGTCAAGTTATCTAATTTATAGTTCAAGTTCATTGATTTTAGAAAGACATAAAAAGATATGAAGTAATGACGTAGCCATTTATATTTTGAACTCATTGACATGAAAGTTGAGTTAGTTGTTTATTACGGTGAGATATTCATTTGTATTAAAACACACAAAATAGACAAAGAGTGATTAAATCAACTTCACTGATCCATAGTTCAACTTTACCAATTATGATAATGAATTCACTAATCTATAGGGAAACTTGACCATTTAAAAAAAGATATAATATATAAAAATGAGATTAAAACTAGAATTGTAGGAAAAGGATTCTTTTTTAAGGAGCCTTGTATGGTGCATGGTCCCACCGGACATGCCAAATGTGAAATAGGATTGAAAAATGGGTTAGTTTCTTTGTTAGTATCAAAACATAAATAAGTTCACAAAACTAAAATATTAATCCTATTCACTTGATTAGACAAAGTTAATGAAAGGAAGAAACTTAAAGAAACCATAACAAGACCATTATATCTTTCCAAAGTGGCTTTTATTTATGTACAATACAAAATTTTATTTGTGCCCGATTATGGATATCAAGATAATTCAAAATAGGGTTGGGAAAGTGACTCCAACATATTCTTATTCACCATTTGGATTGGAATATAAATTAAAATGATGTAATTGATTGAATCCTTGGAATAAATTATACATAATATCTTTGCACTTAAAAAATACTTTGTAACCATTGTGGCTCTTTAATTTATAGGATAAATTGATAAAGACTATACATCTCAAGATGAGAATCAAGGCCCCACGATCAGTCAAATTGGTAGACCAAAGTCATTTAATTTTTTATTTAATATTATAATTAATAGTCATGTCTTTCCAAATTCAGATGTTTTCCTTATATTTTTCTAGTGTTTGACAACTTTATGATGATGTCATCATTCCTAATATTTTTTTTGATATCATGATGATTTCATGAACCATTTGGCCACCCATCATGAGAGTTGAGGAATAAATATAATTATTGAATTTAGAAAATAGAGAATTCTAAAAGATATGGAATTTCCTATTAAAATATGATTAGGATAATTATCTAAGTTTAATTAACTTGATGAAAAGTGATATGAATTTGAAAATTCAAAAAACTCTCCAACATAATTGATCCCAAATATTCTATTTCACATTCGTAATTTGACTATGGATGAATTAAGTGAATCCAAAAAGTTCTGTATAGTGTATTGCCTAAATTAGGGATGTGCCAATATGTTTCAAAAGATGCATAACAATGACATGAAATATTTTTGGCGATTTAATGATTTTTGTGAAATTTTTAAAATCAATCTAATTTATATATTGACTAGGAAGTGGTGAGAATTGAGTCCCTACAATATAATGTTCTGAAGTGAATTTAAAACTATAGAAATATTTATTGAAGTCTAGGATGATCAAAAATTAACTTGAGCAATGGTACTTTTGATGTCCTATAAATCTCTCTTAGCCTCTATTGTCCACTCTATCTTTGCAGTTTGTTTCGATATATCAATCAATAGTTTGAAAATATGTGCAAATATATGAATGAATTTCCTTAAAACATTTATCTTTTCAAAAAATGACATAATTTTTTTGGTATTTTTTAGATGAATAAACATGGAAATGGCCTAAAATAATTATTCATAAATGGATATCCCATATTTAGTTATGACATGGCCTAATAATTTACCTTGAGTGACCCCAAATATGCCTTTATTTTTATTGATGGATACTCCATATCTTCCACATTTGTCAAATCCTCTTTGAAAATAATCCACATGATCATATCTATATTTTGAATATAATTTCAAGTCATACATGTATATTATGATGTATTTTCCAAAAAAGCCTTCAAAGGTTGATTCCATTTCTCTCTAGAAGATTGTTCTTGCATTTATTAGACCAAAAATCATGATTTTGTATGTCAAAGTTCCCCAATTTGTGGTGAAGGTATTATTAATTTAGTATTGTGTTATAACATAATAAACCATCAAAAAATTACATAATCTTAAATCCAATGACCATGTAGATCATTTCATATAGATAAGGCATGTGTAATTGTCTTTCTTTGATGCCTTATTCATGTTTCTAAAACTAACATAGAGTCTAATTTCTCTATTCTTCTTCTTAATTGGTACTAGATTAGTTACCTAAGTATAATGTTTTATTTATAATAAAATTATGTCATCTTATAGATTATTTACCTCTATTTAGATGAAAGGTTCCTAAATTAGATTAATTGGCCTCTATATATTCTTACAAGGCTTGTGTTCTATCTTTAATGGAATGGTATGTGTGTGATGACTTTGGGATGAAATATATTAAAATATTCATATGTTCAAGTGAATATGTCCTTGTATCTATTCAATATACTTTTCTCAATTTTAGTGCAACTCAAACTAATGTTCACATACTAAGGATGATGTTCAGTGCCCAAATTTTTCATGATGAAATTAGACTAACTTGCCTTAGACTTATTATAATTTTTATCTTGTGGATCAACATTGAAATATCACTCTAGATAAACCATCCTTAAATATATTCACTTATCCTTTATTTTTAGGATACCATCCTCTCCTAGATTTTAAATATGAATGGGATAAACATCCTTATCATCTATCAAATAATATTTTAAGGTCCTATTACTACTCATGAATTTGGAAATATATTTTTCATCCTCAAATAACTATAAGTTTTACAATTTTTTTAGGATATGGGACTAAATAACTAGCTCCATTGATTATTTTTTGTATTTTCGATTCTTAGAGTCATCCCAAATTGGAAGCTAAAGTTGCTAGTGAATATGTGATCTATTTTTGTTCCCTTGGGATAGCCTTGATGTAGAAAACCTATAAGGATTTGATCAGGTCCCATGCTCAGTGTCTATACTTATTCAAGTTATATTGCACTTATATTTCTTTATGATCTAGTTAACAAATAGCTAAAAATAAATGAAGATTTATGAATACTTGATATTATGATTTAGTCTGAATTTTATTCCTAATATTAGAGATTCATACTCATATCTATTATTAATGAAGGGTAACTATAATTTTTAATTATCCAAGTACTAGTTACCATCTAATCCTATCAAGGCTATGCCAATACTATACATTTCTTTGATCAAGCTCCATCAAAATGGAGAGTCCATAACTAATAAAAACCTTTAAATTCTTGTTCATGAAGATCTTTCTTCATAGTGAGTTTGTAAGAATTTGGTATTTGGACTTGAGACTTTTATAAAATGGCATATCATTTTGTAATGTCATTTTAAACATAACATAAGTTTCAAAAATTTATTCAAGAAATAATGTAGAAATTGAAAGGTGTTTATGGCATGTCATTGAGACCTTTTTATATACTTACCTTTGAGTGGATACAATATAAGGGTTTGTTAAATAAATTATTACAATTATTATTAGGTTTTTTAAACACCCTTCTCTCAATGTTTTTTAATAATAGATGATATTTGGTGGGGGATAACTTTTCACCCCTACATGAGTGAGAATGTCACAAAAAATTATGGTTTCTAATCTAAATTTTTGATTGGAATACTATATGGTCTCATTATACCTTGCAGTATGTGGGCACTTTAGAATAATCCATCAATAGTATGTGATATTTTATAGTCCATTCAAAAAAGTTTGTATTCACTTCATTATCACTTCATATCTAAGTGTTTTAGTGAAGTGCTTCTAGTGAAATTAGTCATCAAGGAACTAATAGATAATATAACGTTGGTTTAACCATAATTTGTATACCTAATCAGATAATGAGGTTGGTAAAATACTAAGATGTCACTTATTAGGTAAACACACCCATATAAACTATTAGATGGATATGAAATCTACCCAACAAAGTTAAAATATAAAACTATAAAAAATATGATTAGTTTATGATTCTTAGGACCCACAGATGGACAAGAGAAAAACATACATTAAAACCATTTTTTTGGCTAAGGAAAACAAACAAGTAAACCTATGTTTTTTTTATTATCCAAGCTCCCTAAAGGGGTCAAGGGGAGAGATTATGCACAACGTTTTACACAAGAAAATAATGTAAATAATGAATCACTTAAGATATAAATGAAAATCATACACTCTTAAGAGCCAAGTCAAAAAGTTATTGTTCATTTTTAAGCACTAAATAGGAAAATGATTGAATTTTGTCTTTGTTAGTTGTAAAATCAATTCAAAAAGATGATAAAACCTACAAAAAATATAGTTATGCATTTGAAAAATAGTTTTGTTCACCTTAGGAATTTGATTTCAATAAATTTAAGGTCTTAGTAAATTTAACATAGGTCAACTTCACGAATTAGAACGGTGAGTTTTCCATTTACCAGAGTGAGTTTGTTGATATGTAGATAGATAAAAAATACCTTTGGGAAATTAATTATAAGGATGACCTTGTTGTTTTTGGGATGAATTTTCCATTTTCAACAAATAATATTAGAAATCATAGTTTACCTCTTTTGTGATTTCACCACTTTCTTGTCGATGTTGTTGATTGCAAGTTGAGTTTGCTAATTTATAGGCTGAGTTAATTATTTTTATAAAGATGGAGGAAAATACTAAGAAATGACTTTTCCATTCATCTTTTGACATCACTAAAATGTAGGTTGAGTTTTTTTTTAGTAGGGTGAGTTATTCAATCCTATTAAGACCCACAAAATAGAAAGAGATTGATTAAATCAACTTCACTGATCCATAAGTCAACTTATTTAATTATAGGAGTGACTTCATTGATCCACAAGGTGAATTAACCATTTATAGGAATACAAAAATATAGAAAAATGAGATTAACATTAGAAAATGAATACTAATATAAATACAATTTGATAATTAGAGGATAAGGAAGATATATACGAAACTTTGTGCAGTGCATAGTCCCACTAGCCATGGAAAATGTGAAACAGGATTGAGAAATATATTAGTTTCTTTGTTAGTATCAAAATATAAAAAATTTAGAAAACTAAAATATTAGTCATATTATCTTGATTGGTAAAATTCAATGAAAGGAACAAACTAAAAAAATCATATCAAGACAATTATACCTTCCCAAAGTGACTTCTCTTCATGGATGGTCCACAAACATGTTTATGCCTAGTTATGGAGCTCAAGGTCTTCGACAATGTAGTTATTAAAGTACCTCCAACATATTATAATGTGATATTTGTATTATAATTTGAATAAAAAATATATAAATGAATAAATTTTTATAGTAAATTATACATTATATCTGTGGACTAAAAAGTTTTTAATTATCAAAGTGGCTCTCACATTTCTAGGGTATGTAAATTGATAAAGACCATCCATCTCAAGATGAGAATCAAGGGACCAAGATCAACTAATTTTGGTCAACAAAAGGCATTTAATTTTGTAGTTAATATTACAAGTAGTAGTCATGGCTTTTGAAATTTAGGTATTTTATTGATATTTTCTAATGCTTGACAACATTTTGATGATGTCATCATTCTTGATATTTTTTGTGATGCCACGATGATTTCATGAAGAATTTCACCACCTATCATGTGAGTTTAGGAATAAATACAATTAATGAATGTATAATATACAAAATTCTAAAATCTATGTAATTTATTATTAAAAGACAATTAGGCTAATTAAGTGAGTTTAATTAACTTAATAAAGTGTGGTATGAATTTTGATCCATAAAGGTCTCTTGCATAGTCACAATATGAATTTGGATGAATTACTTGAATATGATATGTTAATACATTGTATTTCCCCAAATAGGGATGTGCCACTATGTTTCAAAAGATTCAAAAGAATTACATTAAGTAATTTAGGTGATTCAATGATTCATGTGTTAATATAGAATCATTTTAATTTCTATTTTGACATGAAAGTGGTGAGAATTGAGTCCCTATAATATAATGTTTTGAAGTGAATTTACAATGATATAAATCTCTATTGAATTCTATGTTGATTAGAATTAGAGCCTAAACAATGGAAATTTTTATGTCCTATAAATCTCTCTTAGCCTTTATTATCACCTCTATCTTGGAATTTTGTTTCAATCTAGAAATCAATGGTTTGAAAATCTATGTAAATCTATAAATGAATTTCCTTACAAACATTTATTTTCTAAACAATAACAGCAATTATGTCTTGTTTTTGGGATGTATCAACATGGAAATAAACTCAACTAAGTGTGGATAAATGTTGATCCCATATTTAGTTAATAATTTGGCATAATAATTTATCTTTAGTGACCATAAAGATATCATTATTTTAATTAATGGATACTCCATATCTTCTAAATTTATCAAATAAACTTTACAAATGATCTACATGATTAGATCTATTTTTTGAATATAATATTAAATCATCCATGTAGAATATGATGCATTTGAGAAAAAATCCTTGAAAGGTGAACTCCATTTCTCTTTGGAAGATTATTCTTGAATTTATTAGGCCAAAAAGCATCCTTTTGTATATAAAAGTTCCCCACTCTGTGGTAAAATAGTATTCATTATGTCTTGTGTTATAGCCTAAGAATCCATAGAAGGACACTATCTTAAATCAACTAAACATTTAGATCACTTCACCTAGAGAAGGCATAGGTATTTATCTTTCTCTTATGCCTTGTTCAGGTTTCTAAAAGCAAACCAGATTCTAATTTTTCTTTTCATCTTATTTAATGGTACTAGATTTGCTAGCTACGTAGAATGATTGATTGATAATAAATTTTTGGCATCCTATAGATTATGTAACTCTATTTAAATAATAGATTCCAAAGTTGGATTAAGTGGCTTCAATATTTTCTTGGAAGGTTAACATTATATATTTAATGGAATGTTATGTGTGTGATGACTTTGGGGTCAAATATATTCAAATTTTTATATGTCAAAGTGATTACATCCTTGTATTCATTCAATAGACACTTCAATTTTTGTTTTTCACTTTTATTGAAACTTAGACCAATTTTCACACACTAAGTATGTTGGTTAGTTCCCAAATTTTCATTGATGAAATAAAACTTAGTTGCCCTAGACTTATTCTACTTTTTATCTTATGGATCTGCATCAAAATGTCACTCTAGGGAAACCATCCTTAGATGGATGTTATTGTCCTTCAATTTTAGCATACCATCTTCTATTATATTTTAAATATGCATGGGATAAACATCCTTCTCATCTATAATCTAAGATTTTCAATTCATAAAAATGCTCATGAATTGGGAAATCTATTGATCATATTGAAATGCCTATAATATGTACACATTATCTAGGATATAGGGACAAGGAACTAGATCCATTGATAAATTTATAATTTTGGATTTGTAGTCATATAAAATGTCAAAATTGGAAGATTGAGTTTGGCTTGTGACACCCAACCCATAGGTCCCTCTTGCATGCTCTCATGACTCTTCTAAACACCTTTTTGCATATTCCCAGTCATCCATAGACTTTCAAAACATGATTCCAACTTAGCTAGATTGCATTTCCCATGCTAATTCCATCCTCCTTGGTCTCACACCTATAGTATAATAGAACCAAACTTGGAATATAACACCATACCCTAGCGTGTTTGGTTTTAGTGCTCCTATCTAATTGTATTTTTATCTCCAATGGTCATTTATTTTTGGTTCTTGTCCTTTATCTAGTCAACCTAGTGTGAACACATTAGACCCATGACCAATATATCTCTATAATATCCAATTCAAAGTTCATTTATAAGGGTTTGGTAAATATTACAAAGCAAGAAAGAATATAAGTAAGATTACTAAGGTAAATTTCCCTATTTTATGTATATAGCCATCTAATACAGCTACAAACATAGCTAAATTCTCACACCAGTTCCTAGCCACCTCAAGCATACCCAATTTAGAATTTTTGCATCAAAATTAATTTATTGCACAAAACACATTCAATGGGAGAACATATGACTTGATCCCTCTTTAGAGTATTGGTATGTAGGCAATGTGCCCACACAAGGGGTATGGATACACATTTAGTGAATCATACACAAACTAACCCCCCTAACATATTTCTCAAGATTGATAAAATCATAATGAAGTCTAGGGTTTGAATAATAAATCATATCTACAAGAAGTTATATGGACCTTCAATAGTTGATACTTCATAATCAGGCTCACACAAGGACAATGAACAAAACCTAGAAAACTCAGATCTCTATGAGCAGTTTGGACAATAGTGGAAGAAAAGGAATAAAGCATTGGACTCTAGGGAATCTAATTTCATTGGTCCTATGCTTTCATAAAAAAATAAAAATATTTATTTGTGACACTATCCCAATCTTACATAGCAAATTTTAGACACTATCTCAGTCAATTCATCCTATTTTCAGCAAGTCTTATTTTCTCCATATTTATTGTTATTTATAGAGAGGTTAAAAATACAAATAAATTAAAAAAATTAGTAGTTAAATAATTTCAATATTATTTATTAATTTATTTAGATTATACCCTTAAATAAATTAGGAATAAGACTCTAATATTCTCAAAATAGTTAAATCATTTGGTGAACCTGACTTACTCCATTTGTACATAAAACCCTAGAAATACTAGGGTAAATTCTTTGTTATTTTTCCAGTATTTTTATAATATTTTCTTACATATTTAAATAAAAAATTCACATTTTAATTTTCAAAATTGTATATTAATTTTAAAAATTATTTATTTCAAACCCTAGTTGCCTATACAAGGTCCAAATATTTTCCTGGTATTTTTCTAATTTTTTCCTGCATATTTAAATTAAAAACTCACTTTAATTTTTAAAATTCCATAGTAATTTTTAAAAAAAAATCATTTTATTCTAAACCCTTGTTGAATATAATGGGTCCCTTTAAATAATTTTTATTTATTATTTTTTTTACCTGCATATTTAAATAAAAATTCACATTTTACTTTAAATTTCCATAGTAATTTGAAAAAAAAAATTCAAAACCCTAGTTGAATTTACTAAGTCTCATTGGTTTTGATGTATCACCTTACATCTAAAATTATATTTCACATAAATTTAAAAATGGGTCTCACTTCTTTCAAAATATTTCTTGTAAATAATGAGTCTAGACTCAATTTGATCATGTTAATGAATGATAAAGTTTACCATATGTTAATGCAAAGCCTCATTATTTCCATCGCATACTAACTCTTTATAATAAAGGATGGTATTAAAAAATTTATTGCTAAAAATGTACAAGATTTCAATATTTCTTTTGTATATTTTCTCTCTCTCATGCAAAATAATTTCAACCTCTATTTTTCTAAACATGTTAGAAATGTTATGTTACAAGTCATTGTTTTTTATGCATTAGTGCAAAATTCTAGGCTCTTTATCCTTTGTTTGCTATATCTCATGTGGAATATTCTTTATAATCATATTTCTATACAACTTATAACTGTAAATACTTATTTAATATTTTATCTCTCTATTATGTGTAATTTAATCATGAATTAAATCCTTACATACTTAGAGGATCCATTACATAAGCTAAAAACCACATGTCAAGTTTCAATGTCATATCTTATGCACAACAAATAATTTCCTTCTCCTCCTCTTCCCCAAGAGGGTGATAGCTACTTTCCCTCTAACTAGGTTCATGCTATCACCCCTCTAAATGGTGAGGCAGACTATACTATTGTTCTTAGTTAAATTTAGAAACAATACAAAAGTGGTTATCAAAGCATAAATCAGAACAACAAAAGGATTAAAAATCAAAATCAGATCAAGAAACAATACAACAAGCATAGGTATAGAAATAAAAAGATGCAAATCTAGTTCTCCAAAATAAGGCTAAATTTTCAAATCAGTATGGGTTTGGTCAAAAATATCTATAACCATTTGATTATCAAGGTCAAGGGTTGGGCAACCAGGAACAAGGCATCACTACTCCTATTCTATAAGTTTCTAATGTTTGTCACCAAGGCTTGGGATTTATTGAACATCCTAAGAAAAATCATTCATAGACACAATTTATCAAAGGAAAAGATCCAGATACAAAAAAAGTCAACACTAGCATTCCATTTTTTCAAAACCAAGAGGATAATGATGAGTGGAACAATATAGGTTATTATGATTTCCAATATACCAATAATGAATCTGAGTATCTAGATTCATATCCACAACCATTCCCTCATGCTTCACAATCATGTATGATTCCTTTGCTTGATATAGGACACCATGATAGGGAGCCACTTATAAGACTCATTTATTAATATCATTTCTTCATAGTTTTACTTGTACATAATTTTTCAAAATTACTTGTACATAACTTCTTTTCATTTTTTTGTACATAGTCTCCTTATGATTGATTTTACATATAATATTTTCAATTTATTGAACATGGTCTCTTTATGATTGACTATACATAGCACATTTCAGAAAATAACCAAAACAATATAACATTTCAAATTACCAAAAATAATATAACATTTTAAAATACTAGAAACATTCAATTATGTCATAATCCAAAAACATTCAAATAATTAAAAACACATGAACATTTTAATTTTATGCATTATCCATTCTTTACATTTATATTGCCATGCTAGACTTAATTTTTTTTTATTATATGATATGGTATGTCAATTTATCTACATTACCATGTTTCACTTGATCTTATTTGAGTGTGTGTAGTGAGACATAGATCCTTGATTGATTTACTATACCCATTAAGTGGGTATCTTACTTCTACATTCAAGACATACATTGATATATCTACCCAATGAGGGTATCTTCTACATGACTACACCATCCAAGTTATGTCATTGGTACACCACACACTCTAATTTTCATGTTGAAATACATTAGTTACTAGCTTACACAAAATACTCTATAGACATTCAATAGTATATAGCACTTGTGTATTTCTTAGCATATATATAGTCTTGTACTACATATATTTCATACTTTCACTTCTTTCTTTGACTAGTTAGATTCAATTGTATTTCCAACCTATTACATGATTTCCTTTTTTGCTTTGGATAGCTAGATATGATTGCATTTATTAATTATTATTTTGTCTCTTATTTGTGCTCTAGTATATTTGCCAATGTCCTTTGCCTCTATTCTTGTATGTGCCTTAGGACATTTGCTAATGTGTTTTGTTTGTACTCTTTTATATGCCAGTGACCCTTGCTCCAAACTTGTTTGTTTTAATTGTATGTGTATGTGGCATTTGAACATGCCTTGTATGCTTGATTCCCAATTTAACTAATATGTGCCCATGTCCCTTGTTTTCTTGGCCCCTTGGCTACTCTTTTATGCTTCTTACTTCTTACCTTTTGTGTTTGATTTCTTGTTTGCTTCTCACTCTTTGTAATTCCATGATTCACATCATGAATTCTCTTTCTTTATTAGATGCCATGATGGAGATCATGCTTCATCCCTTCTTGACAACTAGCACTAACAACTAACCAAACTTCCAATTATAGTTCATTCTATTACACATGATATTACATTTTTATATACATCTAGGCATACACCTATTGATCTAAAAATCTCTCATACAAACAATGTTATATCCTAAGATGTCTTGTCAATTATCATTGCTATATCATGTATTATCATAGCATAACACACTTGCAAGGATATTTATTCTAAGGATAGTAATCTTAGGGTCTTCATTCTTACTATCAAAAGAGGGGTCAATAAATATGGGTTTTGTCATAGAGATCAGAGCTCCTACCGATCAAAAAATTAGCTTTTAGAACACCCAATACAACAACCAGACTTCAAACCAAGTAGAAAAAGCCATGTAGATAGTGACAATTATATAATAGTAATCATATTTAACAAAGGACAATAGAACCAAGTTTGTAATAAAAAACCATAAAATAGGGTGTCCTATTTCAATTCTCTTATTCTAAAAACAAAAAAATAGATTTTCCAAAAATAGACATAAAGGTAAGACTAGTTATAGTTTTGTTAGCAATAGTTTAATTCAAAATTAGTAGTTTTAGTACAAGTTTTCTCAGATAATGTAGATATAGGGGAAATCATACATGGCATGATGGATATCAATTTCAATTTCAAATTAGGTAGTTGGTATAACTTTCAAATCAAAATCCATGTTTCAAACACTAGTGATTGAGGAAAGAGTGCATGGAACATTTGTTTTCTCTTCTTTATAATTTACAACATTACTTAGGTATTCTTAGTCTTGTGTTCTTTATTCCATCTATAGATGGTTGGCATCATTTTTGAGTGGCTTCCACATAAGCCTATTTCCCACATTAAGAATGGATTTCATACAAGCCTAATCTCTACCTTTTTAGAGTTGCTAAGAGTGGCCTAGTTTCTAACACACATTTGGTTATCCACACCACATTGTAAGATTATAGAACACTCATGGGATTTAGGAGCCATCTAATATGATACAAATTCATACCAGTATAAATTTATAGCTTCACTTCATAAGACAATGATTGAGCTAAAGGAATAACTAAACTTTATATTCTTGAGCCACCTACTTAGAAGGATTGGACACACAGTTCGAACATCAATTAACACATGCATGATTACATAGCTTCAGTTAGTGGGTGATAATGGAGCCAAAGGATTAGCTTTTACATTCTTGATCCACTCTTATGGAATTGAGCACTTATTTCCATTCATGATATTAATTTTGTTACAACATCATTCAACACATACCTAACATCACTCAACATCATAATAGGTTTTGTATTAGTTCACATACCTAGTGAGGTGAATTCATTACTTGCTCTTCCTCTCTTTCTTACCTAGCCCTATATGTTTTTATTTTATATATAGTGTATCTAATAATAAATAATTTACTCTTTGTTTTATATTATATATTTAAAATTTATAATGTGATCTATCTATGCACACCTACCATCACATAATTTCATGAGCTTCACCCTTGTAGGTATGTTTAGGTACGCTTTATATTTTTCCTTTATCTTAGTATTTCACTTTATATTGTCAACCTAGTAAAAATATATTTGACCTATGACTAATATATCTATATAATATCATATTAAAAGTTAATTTATAAGGAGTTTGCAAATATTACAAAGCAAGCAAGAATACAAGTAAGACTACTAACAAAAATTTCACTATTCTCTACATACAACCATCTAATATAACTAAAAATATATTGAAACTCTCACCCCAGTCCCTAACCACCTTAAGCAAACATAATTTATAATTTTTACATTGTCATTACACTATAGCACAAATAAAATTCAATGGGAGAACTAAATATGGCTTTATCCCTCTTTAGATTATTGGTATGTAGGTAATGTGCCCACACAAGGGGTGTGGATACATTTTTAGTGCATATTAAACACACTAACCCCCCCTTATTTCTCAAGATTTAAAAAATTATAATGAATTATAGGGTTTTAGTACTAAATCATCTCTATAAGGAGTACTATAGACCTTTAGTAGTTGATATTTCACAAGCAGGATTAGAAATGGACAACAAACAAAACCTAGAAAACTTAGATCTCTATGAGTAGTTTTGATAATAGTGGAAGAAAAGGACTATAAAACTATACCCTAGGGTGTCATATTTAATTGCTCCTATCCTTTCATAAAATGAAATCTAGATCCAGATTTATGACACTGTCTTAGTCCTGTACAGCAAATTCTAGACCCTATCTCAACCATTTCATCCTATTTTTAGCTAAGTCTTATTTTTTCCATATTTATTTCTATGTATATAAAGGTTAAAAATACAAATAAATTACAAAAATTATTAGTTAAATTTTTGAAATAGTATTTACTAATTTATTCAAATTAAAACCTTAACTAAATTAGGAATAAGACTCTAATATTCCCAAAATAATTAAATTAGGATTTTTAGAGTCATGTCAGATTAGTAGCTAAAGTTGATAGTGAATATGTCATCTAGTTTTTTTCCCTTGGGATAGCCTTGATGTTGGATACCTCAAATTATTTGATCACTTCCATTGCTTAGTTTTTATACATTTTCATGTGAGATTGCATTGATATTTATTTTTGATCTAGTTAGCAAATAGTTGAAAATCATGGAAGATTTACAACTACTTGACATTATGATTTAATGATATTTTTATTCCTAATATTAGAGATTCATACTCATATCTATTATTAGTGTATGATAACTATAGTGTATATTCATCTAAATAATGAATAACATCTAGGTATATCAGGGCTACCCTACTTTGATCAAGCTCCATCAAAATGAAGAGTCCATAACTAAGAAAGACCTTCAAATTATTGTTCATGAAACTCTTTCTTTGTAGTGAATGTGTTAGAAATTGATATTTGGACTTGATATTTTTATAACTTGAATTTATTTTAATGTGTCTATGAACATAACATGGGTTTCAAAAAATTACTCAATCAATCAATTAGAAACTGACTCGTGTTTATGACATGTCACTGAAACCTTTGATACACTTTCCTTTGAGAGGATAAAATTTAAGAGTTTATTAAATAAATTATTATAATTATTGGTAGGGTTTTGAATCCCACTTCTCTCAAATGTTTGTACTAATAGGTGATCTCTTGTGGGGGGTAATTTTTCACCCCTGCTTCAATGAGAATGTCACAATAAATGTGGTTTATAATCTAGTTTTTTCCTAGAAAACCATATGGTCCCATTATACCTTGCATTACATGGGTAGTTTAGAAGAATTCAATTATGAGATTAATATTTTATTGGTTATTCACCAAAGGTTGTAATCCCTTCATGACCACTTCATCTATAAGGGTCTCAATGAAGTGATACTAGTGAAATAAATCTCTAAATAACCACAAGTTAAGATAACATTGGGGTAACCATTATTTGCATACCCCATTAGATAAAGAGGTTGGTATGATGATAGTATGTCACTTCTTAGGTATACTCACCCTTAACTACTAGTGGAAGGATATGAAATACATTCCATAGATTAAAAAACAAAAGTGAGAAAATGTACTTCATTTCTAATTCTTAAGACCCCATCAATGGGTAAGAGAAGAACATACTTTGAAAATAATTTTTTGGATAAGGAAAATAAATAAGTAAAACTATGTGTTTTTGGTTAGTTAGGATCCCCAAATGAGGTAAGGAGAAAGATTACACACAATGGTTTACACAAGAAAGGAATGTAAATAACAAATAGATTAATCTATATATGAAAATCATGCACACTTAAGAGCCAAGTCAAAAAGTGATTGGTATATTTTAATCACCCAATAGGAAAATGATTGAATTTTGTTTTTTTTTAGTGGTAAAATCAATTAAAAATTAAGCTAAAAAATAAATAAAAAATATAGTTATGAATTTAAGTTATAGTTTTGGTCACCTTGTTAATTTGATTTTAATAAGTTTAAGGTCTCATGAAATTTTACATAGGTCAACTTCACTAATTAGTAGGGCATGCTTATCATTTAGCAGAGTGATTTTGCTAATATGTAAACATATAAAGAATAGCTTTGATAAAATTATTTATTATAAGGATGACCTTATCATTTTTACGATGAGTTTTCCATTTTCAATAAATAATACTAGAAAACATATTTTACCTCTTTTGTGATTTTTCCATTTTCATGTTGACTTTGTTGATTGAAAGTTGAGTTTGATAATTTATAGGTTGAGTTAATTATTTTTAGAGAGATAGAGGAAAGTAATAATTAATAACATTCTATTTGTCTTCAGACCTCATTGGCATGAAGTTTGAGTTCATTTTTTAGTAGAGTGAGTTTATTTTTTATATTAAGACACACATAATAAATAAAGGGTGATTAAATTAACTTCACTAATCCAAAGGTAAACTTATTTGATTATGTGAGTGACTTCACCAATCCACAGGGTGACTTCACCATTTAAAAAATATATAATATAGTTAAATGAGAGTAAAAAGTAGAAAATGATTGCTTAATATTAATCAAATTTGACAATTATAGGACAAGGAAGCTTTCCAAAGAACTTTGTGTAGTGCACAATCCCACAGGGCATGCTAAATCTGAAATAGGATTGAAAAATAGGTTATCTTGTCTTTTAGTATCAAAACATAAACAAAATCACTAAATAAAAATATTAGTCATATTATCATGATTGGGAAATGTTAATGAAAGGAACAAACTAAAAAAAAACATATCAACATAATTATACCTTCCCAAAGTGACTTTTCTTCATGGACAGTGCACAAACATGTTTGTGCCTAGTTATGAAGCTCAAGGTCTCTGGCAATGCAGTTGGAAAGTGCCTCCAACATCTTCTCATGAACCATTTGTATTGGAATTTGAATGGAAATTATATAAATGATTTAATAGTTAAATTAAAATATACATTATATCTTTGCACTAAAAAGCTTTTTAATTATCTATGGTGGTTCTTACATGTATAGGATAAATGAATTAGTGAAGGCCATCCACCTCAATATGATAATGAAGGGCCCAATATTAGTCAAATTTGGTGGACCAAAGACATTCAATTTTGGAGTTAATATTTCAATTAATATTATAATTAATAGTCATGACTTTCTAAATTTAGATATTTTGTTGATATTTTTCTATTGCTTGACACCTTTCTAATGATGTCATCATTCTTGATATTTTTTATGATGTCATGATGATATCTTGAAACACTTATCCACTTGTCAAGAGAGTTGAGGAATAAATATAATTAATGAATTTAGAAAATAGGAAATTTTAAGAGCTATAGAATTACGTGAATTTTGAAATTCAAATAACTATCCAACATGATTGATCCTAAAATGTCTATTTCACATTTACAATTTGATTCAAGGTGAATTATATGAATTTGATAGTTTTTTATATTGTATTTCCCAAATAAGGGATGCACCAATATGTTTTAGAAAATACCCACCAATGATAGGAAATAATTTAGGTGATTCAATGATTCATGTGTTATTGATACCATAATTCTAATTTCTATTTTGGCACAAAAGTGGTCAAAATTGAGTGCCTACAATATATTGTTCTGAAATAAATTTAAAACAATATAAAACTTTATTGAAGTTTGGACTGATGAAAATGAGAGCTTGAGAAATGAAAATTTTGATACACTCAAAAGCTCTCTTAGCCTCTATTGTCCACTCTATCTTGGAATTTTGTTTCAATATAGTAATCAATCATTTTAAAATCTGTGCAAATCTAGAAATGAATTTCCTTACAAACATTATCTTTCTAAAGAAATACACCAATTCTTTCTTGTTGTTGGGATGTATGAACTTTGAAATGGCCTCAACTAATTTTGAATCAGTGGAGATCCCATCTTTAGTATTGACATGCCCTAGTAATCTACCTCTAGTGACCCCAAAGATGATCTTATTTTGATTAAAGGATACTCCATATCTTGTACATTTGTCAAATACTGTGTGTAAAGTTTTTCCATGATCATATATATCTTTTGAATATAATGTAAATTCATCCATGTATATTATGATGAATTTTCCAATAAATCCTTGAAAGGTTATTTCCATTTCTTTCTGGGAGGTTGGTCCTATATTGATCAGGGCCAAGGGAAACCTTTTGTATGTAAAAGTTCCCCACATGGTGGTAAAGATAGAATTCATTTTATCTTGTGTTATACCATAAGAATACATAAAATAATGGCATCATCTCACATTCAATGACCATTTATATCATTTAATCTAGAGAAGGTATGTGTAATTATCTTTCTCTTATTCCCTATTCAGGTTTTTAAAATCAATAGAATGCCTAATTTATCTATTTTTGTTCCTAACTAGTAATATAGTGGATACTCAAGTAGAATGCTTGATTGAAAAGAAAATTATGTCATATATTAGCTTATGTACCTTTTCTTAGATGAGATATTCCAAAATTTATTTAATTGGCCTCTATATTTTCTTTTTTTAAATAATTCTAATTGTTATTTTGACAAAAAAATGGTGAGAATTACGTGCCTACAATGGAATTTTCTGAAGTGAATTTATAATGATAGAAATCTTTATTGAATTTTGGGCTAATCAAAATTATATCTTGAGTAATGCCAATTTTCATGTCCTAGAAATCTCTCTTAGCCTCTATTATACATTTCTTGGCATCTTATTTCAATATAACAATCAATGGTTTGAAAATATCTTTAAACCTAGAAGTTAAATTCCTTAAAAAAATTATCATTCCAAATAAAGACATCAATTATTTCTTATTGTTGGGATGCATCAACTTGGAAATGGCCTCAACTAATTATAAATCAATGGAGATCCTATCTTTAGTGATGACATGGCCTAGTAATATACCTTCAATGACTCCAAATATGCTCTTATTTTTATTAATTGATACTCCATATCTTCTATATCTATTAAACACTCTTTGTAGAGGATCTGCATTATCAAATCTATCGTTTGAATATAATGTCAATTCATTCATGTAGATTATGATGCATTTTGAAACAAGTCCTTGAAAGGTGATTTTAATTTCTATCTAGAAGGTCACTCCTACATTGATTAGGCCAAAATGCATCATTTTTTATGAAAATTTTCTCCAATTGGTGGTAAATTTAGTATTCATTTTGTCTTATGTTATAACCTCAAAACCCATTCAATAATGTCATCATCTTAAATCCATTAATAGTTTAGATCACTTAATATAGAGAAGGCATGGGTAATTATGTTTCTCCATTCTTGTTCCTAACTAGTACTATATTGGATACTCTGGTAGAATGCTTGATTGAGAATAAAATTATGGCATTAAATATCTTATGTACCTTTTCTTAAATGAGAGGTTCCAAAATTAGATTAATTAGCCACTATCTTTTCTTCAATGGTTTGTGATTTGGATTTAATGGAATGATATGTGTGTGATGACTCAAGGGTCAAATATTTTCAAATCTTCATATTTTAAAGTGATTATGTCCTTGTATTTTGAAAATAGAATATTCAATTTTTATTTCTCACTTTCAGTGTAACTCAGACCAATGTTCACATACTGAAGATGCTAGTCATTGCCCAAGTTTTCCATGATGAAATTAGACTCGGTTGCCGTATATGACTTCTACATTTTATCTACTACATCTACGTTAGAATCTCATTCTAAGGAAACCATCCCTAGAGGTATGTGGTACTCCTTCAATTTTAGGATACCATCCTCTCCTAGATATTCAATATACATGGGTTGAACATCCTTCTCATCTCTCAATGAATATTTGAAGGTCCTATAACTACTCATGAATTTGTAAATCTATTGATCATCCTCAAATACCTAGAAGTTGTACATATTGTTTAGTATATAGGGGCATGTAACTAGCTCCACTGATATATTTTGCATTAGGATATCGAGAGTGGTGTTAGATTAGAAACTAAAGCTACTATTGAATATGTAATCTAGTTTTTTTCCCTTGGGATCGCATTGATATTTAATACCTCAAAAGATTTGATCAAGTCCAATTCTTAGTGTTCATACTTCTTCAAGTGAGATTGCATTGATATTTATTTTTTATATGGCTAACAACCAACTCAAAATCATTAAAGATGTAAAAATTATTGACATTATGATTTAGTGTTAATTTTATCCTTAGGATTAAAGCTTCATACTCTATTAGTAGTTTGGGGTAACTACAGTTTGTAGGCATCCATTTCTACTTACCATCTAGGTTTGTTAGAGCTACACCAACACTATAACCCTGATTTGATATAGCTCCATCAAAATGGAGAGTCCATAACTAAGAAGGACCTTCAAATTATTATTCATGAATCTATTTATTGGTATTAAATATGTAAACTCCTAAATACAAATGTGTCAAATAAACCTTCTCATTTTTAGCATTATACATGGTGATAAGGTACTTCAATTTTTGTTCTCTATCTACTCATATCTAGTTGGTTACTCCTTTACAAGGCAACCACATTGTGATAAATAATTGGCCATGTACATTTTTAATGTCTTTGACCAATAAAAACTCAGTGGTAGGCCATAAGACTATATAATTTAAATTATCATAATGTCTATGTATTATTGCACATGTGGCTTTAATGCAATATGTATGTGTACATTAGTCAATTATCCAACAAATGGAATAGAAGACTTTCCCAACTATATAAGCACTCTTTTTGAATTATCTAGGGTCAAAATATCTTATTTCACATAGATATTAGAATCACATTGGTTGAAGCACCCAAGTAAAACAAATAGTTGTGTATGTTCTTATCGAGCATTCAACTAGTTATCATAAACTATCATACTTTAAGTTTTTCTTTATAAACCATCATGTTGGCATGGGAAATTTTAGATTTGTCATATGTATAGGATCTCCTAGCTAGATCCTTAATCAATCAATCAATCTATTCATTAATCTGAGCCAATTCATATAGAGTAATATTAGCCTTGATTTTCTCCATATACTTAATAATGTTGTACTCATATCTAATTTGTGTTTTTATGCTTTCATGTTGATCACTTCCCTTAAGAGGAGGTCAATTTTTATTTACATTTAGATCTAGAGGAGTAGTAGAATTTTAATTTATACAATTAAAGGTAGTAATAGGTTGGTTATTCTTCAAATTATAATTTTTCCTATGAAACTGCTAAAATTTAAGGATCTCATCTATATTATCCTCTATTTAATTATCATATTCCACTAAGAATGTGAATTCATAGGTCTCAAATACTATTTTTTTACTAGGGTGCCCTAAGGCATTGGAGGAAAATGGATTTAGGTAGTTTGAAAAATTATCTTGTGTTTCCAATTATTTCTAAAATATTTCAAAAGTGGTGCATAAAACGATGAAATGAAATTATCTATGATGTGATATATTGTGAACCCAACACCAATTGGGCAATAATAGTTTTAAGATATTTATTTTAGTAACCTTGTTGGGTGGTTTGTGTTATACATTATTTTTAGGTCTATTGAATGGTACATTATATATTTTGAATCTAAAGCCTTGATTTGTGTCTTATCCACAAGTATTCCCAATTATTTTTTTACATGCTCACTACTTCATTACTTAACTTTTGTACCATCCTATTGATATCATCTAATTTATCTTTGTTAGAGTCTATAATTACACATTTAATGGTGGACATATTTAATGAAATTGAATTTTATCGTAGATGTTGATGTATTTTATGATTGTGGTTATTATAACAACTTAGGATTTGATTTGGTACAACATGAGACAAAGGTAATTGCATGTGTGTTTGATTATGCTTGTAATTCACAATGTTATGTTTATCAATTATAATTGAATATAACATTGGATAATTTTTGTAGATATTGGGTCTAGCTAGGGTCTATAATTAGGAGTTTACATTACTGTCAATCTTGATATCTTCAAATATTTGTACAACATTGGATTTATATGCATTTTCTAGTCTTATAAATATTTTTTGGAATATATCATTAAAATATATGATGTGTTTATTGGGATCTCTCCTCATACAATAATTTTTTTTCCATATGACACTAAGACTAGTAACCTATCCAAATTAACCTAACAAGGTGATTTCACATTAGGACCAAGATGTAATTAAAGACTATGTGAGGTTGAGAAACCAATCATAAATTACATCTTATATTTTGTAAAGGAAAATCCTGCATGCCACATCTTTATAGACCAAAGTTATTATCCCTATAGATATATTGAAATACTTCATGTGATCTTTAATAGTCCTTACTCTTGAAGGAAAGGAGGGAAGATATTATTTGAGATTTCTATAAAAGTCATGGGAAACATTGGAAATATGAATAATAGAACTAACTAACCAATATAGGGTCATTAGGTAGGAGATGGGGTTGTCCACTTAAAGAGAATGATTGTGCATGAGGTCCCTTCTTGACCCCTTTTTTAGACCTAAAATTTATATGGCTTTCCAAAGGTGTGTATAGTAACTTAGTGTCTAATTTATACCTTATTAATATTATGAGTATATCTAAAGTAACTAAAGTGATTTTAATTAAATAAATAGAGGTGGAGGTCTAGGTCTTCCTTCAAAGGGCATCAAGTTAAAGTGAATTAATCAAACCATAATATCAAAGGTGATAGTGGAGGTTCAATCCCATAAATTAATGAAGGTGATAATATCAGTGCAATCCCTCCTTATATCATCAAATAAATTCCCATTGATGTGTATTTTTGGCACAGCAGGGAACCTTCTAATGTAACTTCTAACATTTCAATATATATTAATTAATATTCACTCCAAGGAATAAATTATAGGGTATTTGGTTTTGTTTAACAACATATTAGTGGAATAATAGTGAGCAAAGTAATTGTTTTTTACCATAGATGGACTCAACTATCGATTAATATAAACCTAATTGATATGGATGGATAAATTATGGTTCTAACCTAAGGTGGTTATGACCAAAATGAAATAAAAAATATGTAAAGGTAAGTCAAAAAAGGAGGACTATAGGTCAAGTAAAATTAAACCATTCTAAGATGGAACTTTAACTAAAGGTTAGACAAGTAATCAGAAACCAGATTTTGATATAATATGATATAAAATCACAAAAAATATACTACAATTAGAAGTCTAAGAAAATAATAATAAAATAAAATTATGCATATATAAACAAAAGTTATCATTTTTTAATGTCTCATTTACACATCTATGAGGGGGTACTTTGATTCAAACACTAAAGACATTTAAATTATAAATAAAAAATATACAAATAATTTTATTTAAAATACAACTCATTAAAAACCAAAAGAATAAGATACCATAATAACATATATTACACAATCCACATGTTTGGAGAAGAATCAAGATTTACACACTAAATCTAATTACAAAACTTTCTTTATAATTTCTTATTAATCTTAATTGCCAAAATTCTCCTCCTTTTGGAATAAAGAAGATATAAATATATATAAGTTTAGAATTTGGATGCCTCATCTCTCACTCAAATTATAAAATTACATGTGAAAAATAGAATTATGTGTCAATTCTTATGGAAAGGATGCATGTACAATGGTGTTTTCCTAGAATATAATTCCTATATTAAAATACAATGTATATATTCTAAATAAATTAATAACTCACAGTTCTAAAATAGATACATCTTAAGAATACATATGTATTTAAGGGGGTGTTTATATGGCACTGCTATACAAAAACTATGAGGTGACATATATAATAATTGAGGTTGACAAAACTAATATAGTAACGTGAGTCATATTTGGAACAAAATGTCCCATTGCAGATTTGATAAAAGTTTACACCAATATAGTTCTAATAATGAATGTTAGAAGTGGCATATATGTTTGTGATGTATGAGTTTTCACTAGTGTATATCTTGGATATTGATACCTTAAAGAGGTGTATGTTATATTATTATTACTATTTTTTTTTGCTTTTATACCTCCATTTGTAGATATAAGGCATGGTTAACAGGGAAGTCAATATCAATATCTTCAAAATTAAGCAAATTCATTTATAAAAATATGGGATATTGTCCATAAAATTATTATTTGTGATGAATGAAAAAATTTATTCCACATAAAGTGTCTTAGTGCCTATAATTCTATCCATAAAAAAATTAACTAGTTTTATAATTTCATCACTTGTTCTATAGATCGTGCCTTTAATTTTAGCTTGAAAGCTATCAGTTATAACTTGAAGAAGATTATCAAAATGGGATTGAGAAATAATTGCCTCAGAGGAGTGATTATCTTATTAACATTCATGTCTTGAAAAATAGATAATGATTATCTTTCTTTCTTCATAAATTGTTACACCAGAGTTAGAATCTCTTGATGCCATTAAAGCATTCCATCTCTCTTGGAAATGATGTAATTTTGGGCCCATGTAGATTTTATTATTGTTATTAAGTTTAAGTGGGAATACATCTTATTTATAGTTTCATGGACAAATAAGTGTATATTACCATATATATCCTTAATTTTATTCAAAAATAGAATTATACCCCCAACACATAGGGTGTTGTATAGTCTTATCAAACCTTACTAAATGAAGGGTTCCATACAACTTTTTGGCTACCCCCTATAATTTATCTATTATTTGCTTATGTTTATAAATAGTGATCCTTTATTATTTCACCTAAATAAATTAGTCATATATATTAAACATTTATTTAATCAATCCTATGGTAATGTCCAAAAAACTTTAAGGGTCTCCCTTATATTTATCTAGGTCATAAGGATATAATTTTCTTCTCTTTGTCAGAGAGAATATATCTCCTCTCTATTAAAACATGATATTTCATCCTTTAAAAACCACATATTTTATTTTAAACTTCCTTAAGGTATTCATTTGTTTATCAATGTGAAACTTGATTGTTGGTTGTTCAATAATTACAAGGTCTTACCTTCTTACTTCCTATTATTCTATCTATTTGAGCCATGACAGAATGTTTAATATAACTTACCTATATGCTTGTTTTTCCTACTCTGTAACTGAAAGTATATAAGAGGTTTATTGTGAAGGATGGATCATTATAGTAGAAGATGTCCCTAATGTAGGGAAAGGAGGTATAACCTTATTTCATATGGTATCCTCCTTTTTTTGTGGTCTATTAGTAATGTATTTAGTCTTCCCAACTGCCCTATTCACTCAAACTATAGGGGAATATTCCTAAGAAACTTGGATAATGGGCATTACCAATTATGTTGACAACGTTGGGGTGTGTCATGCATAATAAATGGAAGTGGAAACCATGATTTAAAAATTTACTCTCACTAATGTTTTAGAATAATGAATATCAGTTCCACTAAATTTTGAATAGGTCATTAGGGTGATAAGGAAAATTTGAATGTAGTTTATATATGATGTATATGTAACCACAACAGTAATGGTAATAGTATGAGGACCCATAGTATATAACTAACCTATAGTGGTAAAAATTGGCATTGTAACTACATGAGGCTTATTTTTTGGCTCAAATAATGTATATAATGAGTATTATCTACCACACCAATTATGGAAATAGTAATTAAGGAAATTATGAAAGAATGAGGGACTATTGTATTTATAATTTGAGAGGGGATAACTATGGAAATGGTTGTTGAAATTATCACTATTGTAGCATGATATGGATAGCATGGGGGTATAGTTTATGATGACCCTATGTTGAAGTTTTCAATTTTGATTGTGCATTGAATTTTATTCTCCTTCTCTATCTAACATCAATTCAGTGGCCACCAAGATAACATTTCCTTGATCACCTTCTTTAGACTCACCTAATATCTCAATTCCTCTAAATTGAGTACTTTCTTTAGTTATCTATTCACCCTCTTCATCTATTTTAGTTATCTCACTAAATGAATCTATTTATTTTATGTCTCTCTTAGACACCCATTATTTTCCATTTATCCATATTTGTCTTCTTCTTCACTATCATAGATTTGAAAATGGTTTGATCTTTGTCTAACCTTTCTTCCATCTTCCCTTTCATTGGGAACTTTTATATGTTTCGCTTATACTCACACCTTTTAGGGTGAAATAGGAGGAGTTTTGGACTATGATTTACCTTATAATGGATTTTGAGGTTGTTCACTAATTTGTTATTTTTAAAATTTTAAGGATTGATAGAGATCCTAATTTTCTTCCTTACACTTAGTTTTCAATTTAACTGGGATATTTAGACATTTTTCAATCTTATTTGTCTTTGGATTTAAATGGTTGAAGTAATTTTTATTTTTGTGCCACTTTTCTAGATTGAGGTAGGTTATTTGGCCAATTTTTTTATAGGTAATTGGTTGTTTAACTATAGTATGGGATGGCCCTCTAGAATGTGGAGTGAGAGATTGATTGTAGTGGTAACAAGTGGTAAAAAAATCACAAAGAAGTGACCATTAAAAGAATCATAGGTGGTAAAGGTGGTTTCAAAATAGATTAGGGCATTAATATTGGTGGTGTTGTCATAATAGGTGGTGACCTAAGAGGAGAAACAATGAAAACATGAACAATAAATCAATAAGACTTTACTTGTTATGTTATAATAAAGAGGGGTAGTGGTAACATAGATACTATCGTAGATGTTGTAGTAGTACTTATAGGAATTTACGCACTAACTAGATGTTGAGTAATAATAATAATTGAATGTCTAGGGTTAGTCTCAAATATATATTTAATACTTTAATCCCTAGATGGGACATCTTGTTCTTGTATGTTTGATTATGTGTGAGTAGGAAGTTCATGATAGGTTTAGAAATCCATTGTTTATATTTAATCTATTTGTAATTCCTTGTATTAATTTTTGGATCATATTGGATCCTTTATGGTATAATAATTAATATGTTTACCCTTATCATCTTAATAACGACCTTAGTTTATGATATATGGAATTAATACTTTGGCATATGGAATTTATTAATACATTGGAATCATATAATATAGTTTATGATATATGGAATTAATACTTTGAATGCATATGGAATCATATAAAATATTCTATTTCGTAGTCAATAGGTATAGTTATGATATTTATAAATTCCATGTCATAGAATTTTTATTGACTAGACATCGAATTGGGATATTCAATCAATATTGGATTCCTATTTATATAAACCCCCTATATGAAAAACAAGTTTGATTGAATCGACGTCATCCCATATAATATATTAATGTAAAATGGGGTGATATTAGGAGGCCATTTAAACTATGTGTGGAAAATGTTTGTTCTATGGAGAGTCTATAATTTATTGGTAGTAATTGATCTCTAAATATGTAATTTTCACTTAATAACTAAAAGGAAATGTGTTTATATTGGATATTGTAGATTAAATTATACTGGTTATGTTAGGGCACAAAATTACAATCATTAAATTAAATTTTATTTTTATTTGATGTTGTGATGTTTTTAGAATGTGTCATGTGGTACTATGCAATGATTCATAGTATCATGTGGTTGTGTTGTACTTCTATAGGCTTATACATTTAATTGTAAATGTTTTTTTAATAAACTATAAATCCATGATTTAATTTTCCACTAAAAAGTGGAATAATTTAATGGCTTTACATATTAAAAATTCAAGTCTTTATAAAAATATATTTGTTACTGGAAGGCTATGAGCTTGTCAAAACATGCCACATGGCATATATGAGTGAAACCATACATACTAAATATATATATATATATATATATATATATATATATATATATATATATATATATATATATATATATATATATATATATATAAAGTGAATATAAAGTTTAAATGATGAATGTTTTGTTTTATTCATGGCTTCACAAGTATTTGGTGTCACAAACCTTTTTTTATATGTTGTAAAGATGCGAGCATGAAAAAATATGATTCATGGCTTTGTTTTAACACCTATCCCTTTTTAAAATTAATATTTATATATTCAATTATGAGCATTCTTACTATGTGAACATGTTCCATGTGGATTGTAATATTTATTTCACCACCTTCAAAAGGATACGATGAGTTTATAAGTTGTTTATATATGACAAGTGTAATGTTTAGACTAACTATGAAGAAGTGTAAACATATGCCAAAGTATTAATGTTGGGAAATAAAATCATCAATCCTACATGAGAAATAATATAAAATCAATGAGAAAATACCTTAAAAATTAACTAAGAAATAAAATAGGAAAAAAAATTTAAAATGAAGAGGTAATGCCATATTAAATGTCATACGACTAGGTGTGATCACACACAAATATCTATGAAAAATTAATTGATGCTTTATAAGAAAGAGGATAAAATCAAAAATAAAAACTCTGAATGATAAATAAAAAATGAAAAAGTTATAATTTTTTTTAGAAACAACTCTACTTCATCTTTGATTCCTAAAGTATTAAACAACTCCATGCATCATTTTTACACTTAGAATACATAAACATTAAAATCACACAATAAAAATACTATAACTTATAAGGGAGAATAAAATAATATTGAATAAATAAATTAACTTCATATATTGAATGAAGATTAATAATAAATCATCTTTTGATTCAAACATCAGCCAACATGCACCTGTTAATAAGTATTAACTTAAATCAAATGGGGTCTCAATTTTTAGAAGAGTGGGACATTTTGGTCACAAAATAGACATTCTTGGAAACTTTTATATAAAAATCATTCATTATATGCCCTTTTAAAGTTTTAATCTAAATTTATCTCTGAGTATGTAAGTTTAATATATTTTTGCACTCAATCACATACAATCACATTGTATTACATCTTGATTTCTTCACTAAACATGATTATCTCTTTAAGTTAATATTAATGTGGTTAATGATGCTTAATTTATTATTGTATGAAATGATTTTCAAATATGTCAATGTATGGATAGACATATAATGACTATTACATTATTCATCACTTATTGGTTAGTTGTAAATAAGTTTCATATGTATATTGATCACGATTATTATGTATTGTTATGCTTTAGCAACATTTTATTGGTTATTATTGATACAAGCTAACTATCATTTATGTTCTTTGAGGTGGATGTAGGAGATTATACACTCTCTAGAAAAATATGGAGGGAGAGTATCATCAGAGAGGGTGAAAAAGATGGCTATGTTGGGGGTATAGGGATCTAATGAGGAAAACTACACACACCATGTAGAGAAATTAAATGAATGTTACCTATGATTTGATGGTTACATTTTTGATCTAATCTCAGTTACATTTAGTTATTTCATGATTGATAATGTTGAGTGGTTTTGATCCATGATTAGATGTTAATACTAGCATATTTCAAGTTTTGAGTGTTCTTTATGAATTTGATGTTTTATGTTTTTGCATAATATTATAGTTATAATTATCTTCTAGATGAGTTTGTTTTGTGGCTTACTGATTGCATGTTTAAATTTCCATAGCAAAATCCATACTCAGTTGACTACGTGTAAACAACAAATAGAAAAATATATTGTCAAAAAAGGATTAAACATTAAAATCATAAGTCATAGGTGAATTAGATTTTA